>JAUEKZ010000007.1:63605-66105 GCA_031471865.1 Melibe leonina | reverse complement strand
ACACATTCAAGCACACATTCACACACACTAAAAAGCACACACACACGCACACATACAAACACAGCACATACAAACACAGCACACACATCGTTCTCCCAGACAAATTGTACACAGTCAGATACAAAAACAACTCACAACACACAGGGCGGTCAAGACAACAACCACGTGGGTGTGTTGTGAATAAAAAGTCAGTGTGTGTCTGTACCACAAGCCGTGCTGTATATTTTTGGTTTCTTGCTCGTGTTTGGATTCATTGGTGACCCCGTGAGTTTATTAACAACCACATGTGTAAAGTATATCAATGTATTATGGCAAACAGCAACATAATGCGTCAGTCCTAGTGTTTGTTTCTATTCTCATAATCTGCTCTCTCTACTTTACCTCCCAGTCCCCCCACCCCACCTCCCCTTCTGAACAATATCACTTTACTATCCCCTACCTCTTTCTTCTTTTCTTCCCTTTCCCTTTCCTCTTCCCTTTCCCTTTCCCCCACTCTTTCCCTTTCCCCCACCCTTTCCCTTTCCCTCACCCTTTCCCTTTCCCTCACCCTTTCCCTTTCCCCCACCCTTTCCCTTTCCCTCACCCTTTCCCTTTCCCCCACCCTTTCCCTTTCCCCCACCCTTTCCCTTTCCCCCACCCTTTCCCTTTTTTATCACATTCTTCTTCCACACTTTTTTATCCCCCTTGCCTATCATTGTTCCCCCCTCCCCTATCATTCACCCCTTTTCTCTCTTCTTTTATTTTCTTCCCTTTCCCCCTCCTTCCCTTTCCTCTCATCCTCACCATTTCCCATCAACCTCCACCCTACCCCTTTACCTTTCCGCTATCCTTTCCCCCCACCATTTTCCCTCTCCTTTCCCCTCATCCTATCCCTTTCCCCTCTACTTTCCTTTTCCCTCTACTTTTGCTTTTCCCTTTCCCCCACCCTTTCTCTTTCCTCTATCCTTTCCCCTCACCCTTCCTTCTCACTCTTTTTCCTCACCTTTTCCCCTCTACTTTCCCTTTCCCCTCTACTTTCCCTTTTCCCTCACCCTTTCTCTTTCCCCTCACCCTTTCCCCCACCCTTTCCCCTCTACTTTCCCTTTTCCCTCACCCTTTCTCTTTCCCCTCACCCTTTCCCCCACCCTTTCCCTCTACTTTCCCATTTCCCTCTACTTCCCCTTTACCCCTCACCCTATCGACTTCCACTCACCATTTCCCCATTGCCCTTTCCATGGCCCTTCCCTCTCATCCTTCTTCCTCCCCCATTTCTTTCCCTCCCCCTTTCCATATCCCTTCCCCTCTCCCTTTTTCTTCCATTCTTACCAGCAAATAATGTTCAATTTCCATTCCTTGAATTCTAATGCACATTTTGCTCGAAGTTTCAATAACATTATAGAATATGGTGTATTATTATAATATATATATATATATTTTGTTTAATTTCCTTTAAAACCCTTTCATTCCTTGTCATTGGTTTCGGGAATAAAATGTAAAATATGAATGAACCATTAATAAACCTTGGCAAAGGCCATAGAGGGGGTGGGGGGGGGACGTAGGAGGGGAGAGAGGTAGGAGGGGAGGAGGAGGAATGGATGGTAGGAGTGGAGAAGGGGGAGTAGGAGGGAGAGGAGAAGGTGGATGGGAGGGAGAGCAAGAGGAGTAGGAGGGGAGGAGGTGGATCAGTAGATGGGAGGAGGGGCGAGAAGGCGGAGTGAATTGGAATGGGAAGAAGGAGGGGTAGGAGGATAAGTAGATGGAGGAGGAGGAGTGGATGGAAGGGGGTTAGGAGGAGGGAGAGAAGGGGAAGGAGTAGTCGATGGGGGCAGGGGAGGGAGAGAGAAAGAGAGAGAGAGAGAGAAAGAAAGAGAGAGAGAGAAAGAGAGAGAGAGAGAGAGAAAAAGAGAGAGAGAGAAAGAGAGAGAGAGAAAGAGAGAGAAAGAGAGAAGGCAATAGAGAGCAAGATGTTTTAATGCCTTGCTTCAATATAACATTATAAGATATAAGTATGTAGATGACATTGACAAATTTAGACAAGAAAATCAACGTTTCGGCCCTAGGCCTACATCACAAGATGAATAAAATTTTCACAAAAGGAAGATTAAACATACCCCCACCCCCTCCATAATAAAATATATAGAAAAAAATCAAAACTTAACAAAACAAACAGGAGGAGGGGGTTGGGTTGTGGTAGAGGTGGGGGGGATGGTGGTTGTGTTAGGGATGGTGGTGGTTATGGTAGGGAGGATGTGTGGGTGTTTATAGTTCAGAGGGTTGCGTGTGGGTTGGATTCCCTACACCCCCCCCCCCGCCCCTTCTCAGCATCGAATGAGGCTGTGTGAGTGTAAGCGGCGGACCCTTCTGGAGTTCAAGATCAATATCAGATAAACAGCTTCAGTGGAGGCGTCTACCTGTTACAACCTATTGAAGATTGAAGGGGGTCTATTTACTTTCATCAAGCACATCTATACCGTGAGAAAAAGAGGATTGGTGGATGGATGGGTGGATGGGTGGGTGGGTG
>JAUEKZ010000006.1:3471-16682 GCA_031471865.1 Melibe leonina | reverse complement strand
GTATTATCTTTAGTGTGTCGTAGTATTGAAAGGGACTGTGTATTATCTTTAGTGTGTCGTAGTATTGAAAGGGACTGTGTATTATCGTTAGTGTGTCACAGTATTGAAAGGGACTGTGTATTATCGTTAGTGTGTCGCAGTATTGAAAGGGATTGCTGAGGTTGCAGCTAAAAAAGTCAGTGTGCTTAAAGTGGTAATATCAAAATGGACCGCTGAGCCTGTGATAAACTGGGGAATGATGTTGAAAATGATGGTGATAATGATAATGATGATGATGATGATGATGATGATAATGATGATGATGATAATGATGATGATAATGATGATGATAATGATGATGATGATGATGATAATGATGATGATAATGATGATGATGATAATGATGATGATGATAATTATAATGATGATAATGATGATAATGATGATGATGATGATGATGATAATAATGATGGTGATAATGATGACAATGATGATGATAATGATGATGATAATGATGATGATAATGATGATGATGATGATGATGATGGTGATGATGATGATGAAGGTGATGGTGATGATGATGATGAAGGTGATAATGATAATGATCATGATATTGATGATCATGAGATGGTAAGGATATAAACATTTTGAAAGATAGCAATGGGAAAACATCCATTAACCCAATACAAAAATTGTCCTTTACTTATATGCTGCTTAAAAAAAACCCCATCAAACAACAATGTGGAGGAATTTATTAACCTGGATGCAGTTTTAAATATGTACACACAGTTCTTAGCAAGAGTCCTTCTGGACTGTGATCACCGTACTACATACATATATATACAAAATACTTACCTGTAATGTTATCAGCTTATTCTCTCCTGTAAGAAAGATTGAAATAGGAAACAATATAACATCTGACAAGGTAGGACATCTTTTAATTGTTTTAGTCTTCAACGCTTCATGTGGCAACAGCTTCTCATCGTATTTCAAAGCTGACACAGAGGCAAAGAAAATGTTGTGTGGCTAATGCAAATGAGCAAGACAAAGTAGAAATGTCTTGTTACTTGCCCTTTTACTGCTAAGGCCACAAAAAATCATTCAGATTTCCCTGATTATTCTAGATAAATCAGATGCCCTCTTTTGGCATATGTTAGTTCACTGAAATCTGATTTATCTGGAATAAGAACACATCCATTTTCAAGAATTTGCATAGTTCAGTTGGGTCAGAGTCAGATCACGCTGTTAAAGGGTTAACGCCATTAAAAGACAGCACAGCGGGCAGATCAACTTCTTGCATTTGTCTAAATCCAAAGTTTCTCTCTGACCGGCTATGTTTGGTCGCAGGGATGTATCACATGTCCCATTGCTCCATTTTTAACCCCAGACACAGAGATGGGCCACAACACTGCTTGGTGTCGCATTAGGGGCTGAAAAACAGCGTAATTCTTTGTCGTCGATTGGTATCTGCACTGCTCATCTCTCTGTCTGTCCTTCTTTCTCTCTTTCCTTCCTTCACCCACAACCCCTATCTGTTTTACTCTTTCTCTCCCTTTCCTTCTATATCTCATTTTCTTTCCCTCTCACTCCATCAGGCTAAAACCATAAAAAGATTCTCTCTCTTTTACTCCTTTCCAATTTCTCTTTCATTTCCCCTCTAATCTCAATCATCAAGGGCAAGTAATCATCCTCAATGCCAAAATAAGGCAGAGAACTCTGGATCAAGGCTAAATAGCAAACAGGTGATCAGCTTTTTATGCTTATTATGGCAAGACATTTTTGGTCTTGTTCCTTGTACAAATAGAATAGACGACATAAAATGTTAATAAAGAACATGTTGCAGAAACAGGGCAAGTGAAGTGATCTGCCAATGCTAAACCTTAATATAATAAACTAGGATTTGATTGGCATGTAACCAGAAAAAGGGTGTGTTCACGATTTTACCCCCCAACCCTCTTGCCCTCAGGGCCAATGTTTAGACCCTAAGATATTTTTTTGTTGTAAACAATGATCATTAAAAGCCAATTGCACTATTGCCCAGTGTTACTCATACTCATATCATGTGATAGCTAAAGGGTTAAAAAGACACTGAATACGTGCTAACCCCTGACTAACCAGGAATAAATAGCATCAAACAAAACACATAAGACCTTTTCGATTGTAAAAGAAGACGAAGAAGAAGAGAAAGAAGAAGTAGAAGAGGAGGAGGAAGAGGAGGAGAAGAAGACAAAAAAAGAAGAAGAGAAGTAAAAAGGAGGAGGAGAAGGGAAGTAGTAAAAAGATGGAGAAGAGGAAGAAAAAGTGAGGGGAAAAGGGAGAGAAGAGGAAGAAAAGGAGAGGAGAAGAAGGATGAGAAAAAGAAGAAAACAAAGAAGAAGACAGAAAGAATAAGAAGATCAGCAGAAAAGATGAGGGGGAATATAAGGAGGAGGAGAAGAAGGCAAAATAAAAGAAGAAAAGAAGTAAAAAGGAGGAGGAGAGGAAGAAAAAGTGAGGAAAAAAGGAGAGAAGAGGAAGAAAAGGAGAGGAGAAGAAGGAGGAGAAAAAGAAGAAAAGAAGATGTCAGAAAGAATAAGAAGTAGAGCAGAAAAGAGAAGAGGGAATATAAGGAGGGAGAAAGAAGGAAATGAAGAAGAAGAAAGCCAAAGACACATTGGTTAAACCCTAGACTTACCGGGCCAAAATGACCACGAGCCAGATGCCATTGTCTTTCTTGTCTGCGAGTACCGCTGCCCGACCAGATCTCCCGACACATTGATCGTCTCTTTCATACTTGAATCCCCATATGTGCCACTGAAGGTAATGACCACATTCAACGGCCAGCCTGGGTTAAATAATTTGGGCGTCATCACCATATACGATCTGTTACAGGAAGAAATGACAAAACATTTTTGTTTAATGATGACAAAAGGCCAGTTTCATGACGCAAGTGTTATTCTGAGTCCGAGACAAAGTTTGCAACTTTAGCTCAATTTAAGCTCGGACTCAAAAATAAGATCTCATGACCACTGACTAATGGGTAATGTCAACTTGTGGGTAATGTCAACTTGTGGGTAGTGTCAAGTTGTGGGTAAAATCAACGTGTGGGTAATGTCAACTTGTGGGTAGAGTCAACTTGTGGTAGTGTCAACTTGTGGGTAGAGTCAACTTGTTGGTAGTGTCAACTTGTTGGTAATGTCAACTTGTGGGTAGTGTCAACTTGTGGATAGTGTCAACTTGTGGGTAAGGTCAACTTGTGGGTAGTGTCAATTTGTGGGTAGTATCAACTTGTGGGTAATGCCAACTTGTGGGTAGTGTCAACTTGTGGGTAATGTCAACTTGTGGGTAATGTTCACTTGTGGGTAATGTCAACTTGTGGGTAGTGTCAACTTGTGGGTAATGTCAACTTGTGGGTAGTATCAACGTGTGGGTAGTGTCAACTTGTGGGTAATGTCAACTTGTGGGTAGTGTCAACTTGAGGGTAATGTCTCTTTCCAAGTCTGACTCCATGCCCCGTATTCATGTATTCTTCTTCTGCTTCAAGCACCGGGTCTAGAGCATACACAGGTGATTATGGCACGCCACTCATCTCTTTGCTCAGAAAATTTAAAAAAAAATCTAAATTGCTCCTGTCTTTATTTGTTGCCCATATATTTAGACTATCTAAATAGGTTATTCTTCGTCTATCTCTACTTCTTTTACAATCTATTTTTCCAGTTAGGGCTGAATGTTCTATACTTTTGTGTCGATTTAGATGTCCTACAAATTCCATTTGCCTTTTTCTTACAGTTTTTATCAAGGATCTATCTACTCTAGCCTCATCTAGCACATCTTCGTTTGATATCCTTATCCTTCCAAGATATTCCTGATATTCTTCTTAAGAATCACATTTCTGATGCTTCAAGTCTTTTTCTAACCATTTGTTACTGTCCAACTTTCACAACCATACAACTTTGACCAAGCATATGTTTTGAGAACACTTAGTTTTGTTCCTAATCCTATATTTCTGTTTTTGAGAATTGTGCTCATTTTATTAAATGTGTCTTTGGCTATTGCAATTCTTGTCTTTACTTCAGTGAAACATTTACCATCTGATGCATTATACAATTATTGTTATTATGATTACCGTCATCGTCATTATCATCATCATCAATATCAACACCAACGATTGTGTTTATTTTAATTATCATCGCCATCATTATATCATCTTTTTTTTTTTATCATTATCATTATTATTATTATCATCCTTATTAGCACAATGTAATTACTCTCTTCAGTGCAATAACGCCAGCCTCGCAAAAATGTCTCTCTTTACTTCATAACTGAACTTTGAAACGACCATCCTGTCTCTGAGACTAAGCAATTGTAATAATTATGCAACAGTAATAATAATAATTAACGAAACCTTTCTCTTCCGATCACGTCCCGCCGACGTAGATTACCTAGGTATTTAGCCTGGTAGTGGTAGCCCTTTAACATTTTACCGACAAAACACGCCACGATATGTCTAGATTTTGCATAGTTTAATGTCACCTCTTTTTGAGTGCTCTGACATCGATGATAAATAACCTTTTTCTCGTCGAAGGCATAATCAAAACATATTTATGTTTCAAGTCTCTCACAGCTCGGGAAAGTGGAAGAAGCTGGGATTGAAGGGACGTCCAACGTTTTCAACCAACCCTGTTTCTACGACGCTTTCTGTCAATTAAAAATTTTAGCGCCATCTACGTACCTACCTACGGGAATAGTCTTAAAAACCGCTTTTTAAACAATTTAGTCTCTCCAAAACAGAGGCTTTTGGCACATGCCAGCCCACTCAAATCTGATTTATCTGGTCTAAGAATAGCACATCTTGAAGATTTTGCATATTTCAATTCGGTTAGAGTTAGAATCAGACCCGCGGTGAGAGGGTTAAATCCCTCATTCATTATGCCAAGCCCTTTGGGCCGGTTTCATGACGCGAGACCAAAGCTTAGTCCGAGACTATGTTCTAAGTTTGGGACGAATTTGGTACGGAGCATAGGCTAGAGAGTCTATGGTACGGAGTGAATTGTTTTTAATTTTTTTGAGTGATCAAAATATTCAAAGGGAGCCTAAGTTGAGCTAAATTTAGAACTTAGTCTCGGACTAAAATCTAGTCTCGCGTCATGAAATCCGCCCTTTGGTCAGATCGTCACTGGACACTTATACAGCGCTGATATTAACGAATCGTGTTCATCGTGCTTTACACTTTTACTTACCCTGGCAAAATCTTGTTAGACGTTTTACAATTTATTTGTGGGACGATGACATAGCTGTATGGAGAGCCAAGAACCTATTTTAAAGTGGTTTGACAATGGGCTTTTGCAGTCCCAGAAAAACAACAACAACAAAATCCCCCATCAGAGGGATAGAACCAAGGACCTTAGCGCAAAAGTCTGATACTCTACCAACTTATGCATATTGAGTTATGTATTTAAAAAACATATTTATATAATATATATATATATATATTAAACCCCAAGTCCACCCCTCTACACACACAAACAACTTTATGAAAATATATGGGTAATATTGATACTGAAATGGACTGCTGAGCCTGTGGTAAACACTGTTGAAAAAGATAAATATTTTAAGGCATGAAATGGAATGTGTTGTCTAGTCTAGACATTCTGAATCGCCCAACAGATCTCACCAGACCAGCTAAGTCATTCAATTTTGTAATTTTTTCGTATTATGTTATGATCTTGCTTTGCTCTTTTTTTTTGTCCTGAAGAAGGCCTTAGGCCGAAACGTCGATAACTCGACTTTTTTTTGGGGTCTTTGTCTTTGTCTTTTTTCATGCCTTAAAATATTAACCCTCTTACCTAAATACATATATATATATATACATATACATATGTGTGTGTGTGTGTGACGTGTGTGTGTGTGTGTGTGTGTGTGTGACGTGTGTGTTTCAATACTTACAAAGAAGAAGTAAACGCCAGGAATGTACTCAAGGCCAACAGCGTTAGAAGGCATCTGTGCCGTAGGAGAGCCATATTTCAGTGTAGTGGGGTTGGGGGCTGGAGAGGAAGGTGGTGGTAGCGCTGGTTCTAACTCTGTCAGATTTCAGCTTGTCTCCCTTCATCCACAGACGGATATAGACTTGAGGAATAATTGCTTCTCTGTACTTCTGGCTTCTTTCGAATGTATGTACTGGGTGTATCAATCAATGCCCTTCCACAGAAGTGATGGTGCGTAGTGAAAATGACAGAGCAATCAGTTATACAAAGTACATACACACACATACACACACAACTATGATGTCATGGGCGGTCGTTGTTCTAATAGTTCTTTAGCCTCAAAATGAGATCTGGATGATGGAATGGATAAGAAGAAGAGAAGAAAAAAAAAAGAAATCGATAATTTCAGATTGGCAATCATTGCCAAAGCTACAAGAAGGGCAATATAATATAATATAATATAATATAATACAATATAATAATAATATAATACAATATAATATAATATGATATAATATAATATGATATTATATATAGGTATATATATGTATATATCTATACAGAGTGGACTTACAGTCTGTCCGACAGAAAACTGTAAGTCTACTCTGTATCTGTTCCCTCTTGGTAGAGCGCTTTATACCATCTATGTGAATAGACCCCAGTCGGTAGTCGGTACCTCACACTAAACATAGCTATATATCAGGAAGAAACGAAAGGAAAAAAGACCAGAAACCTGTAGACTCAAAACCTTTTTCAAAGTTAATGCAGTGTCACGAAATTGAAAGTTTGCATGGGTTGTATCTTATTTCGGATTTTTATACCAATATAATAAACCCACTGGATAACTAAATAGTTACAGCAATATTTTGTACTAGTACTAGACACGGCAAGAATAGCTTGACGTCGGCTGACTGTTACACCTGTATTACTTCTCGACCGTGTGCTGGTTAATCATCCCACACCTGCAAGTCCTGGTCAGGTGTCGTGGTCGTTCCGTTTCCACCCGCTGGAAAGTGTCAGTATTAATATTAATCAGTCGTTATATTATAAGCAATCCGGTAAACACGCAGTGCGATATAGTAGTAAGTCCTTTAGAACCGAATGGCCCATGGACCCGGAGCTTATCCCGGTTTTTGTAGCGTGAAGCGGACCAATGACAATGGTTGCCACCCTCTGGATAGGACGCTGGTCTATCGCAGATTACTTTGACCAACCCAAATTTGTGTATTGGTACCCATTTTACACCTGGGTGGTTGGGTGAGACAATTGGAGTAAATTTCCTTGCAAAAGGAAAAACCGAATTGCCACTGGTAGGAATTGAACCCTGTGCCTCCGGGTTCTCTGCTGCGTCGCTACCAGTTAGGCCACCGCGCCTCCAAATAGCGCGGTGCAGAAAAAAGCCCAGGATCCTGAAAAAAATCTCACAGTATGCCAGACCAAACAAAACAAACTACGTAAATCACACTACTCCAAACACCTGAAGTATTATGGTCAAACTAATCTTGAAATTGTCGCGATGGATATTGAAATGGTATTAAAGATAGATGCGAAAGTCACCGAATGTCAAACTAACCTTTAAAAAAAGATGTGACACGTGCAGCTCACTAGACATTGATAATAATAATAATAATAATATAATACAATAATAATAAGTATTTTTAAAGCGCCGATATCCATACAGAGAATGCTCACTGGCGCTTTACAACGGTGAACAAGAAAACATAGATATATACATAACCTAGCAATCTCTCAAACATTAGACATTTACAACTAATTAAATACATGACGAAAAAATTCAGTTTTAAGTCTGGTTTTAGAGGAATTCAATATCTGGCTGGATCGGGTATGTTGGGTCAGGGAGATCCAAATGCGGGGTGCGGCATGTACAAAAGTTTTGTTACTGATATTTTTGTTTTGAGGGTAAGGGAGTGGGACGATCTTAATAGGCGAGGAGGGGTATACACTTTGATTGAGGACTTAAAGTATTCTGATGCTGATCCAGAGATACATTTGAAAACAATGCAGGCAATTTCGAATTCTATTCTCTTCTCAACGGGCAGCGAATGACGTTCTTTTATAATAGGCGTGATGCTGTTTCTAATTTTAGATCTCGCTGTATATAGTTGGGTGTCGTCTGCGTAAAGATGATAATTTATGTTTCTTTGGGCAATTATTTTTGTTGGCGATGTTGTGTATAACGTAAACAAAACATGTCCCAGCACGGAACTCTGAGGCACTCCAAAATCGAGCTGCTGCGGTGAAGACAGGTGGTTGCCGATGGATATTCTTTGAGTGCGGTCTGTTACATACTGTCAAAACCACTGGAGTGCTGGTCCTTGGGTGGCAAAGGATTTTCAAGACGTTGCAGCAGTATCGATTAGTCGATGGTATCAAATACGGCACTCAGGTCCAATAGAACGAGCATGGCATTGTTACCACTGTGCAGCTGGTGCAGTATATCGTTGTACACTTTAAGAAGTGCAGTCTCCGTGCTATCCCCTTGCTTGTACGCTGACTGATAAGTGATATTGATGTCCTTGTTATGTAGATGTTCTCTCAGCCTCTTTAATATTGCGTTTTAAATCATTTTGGAAATAACGTTGAGATTAACGTTGAGATTTGATACAATAAAAAAAAATTTTCAGTTGTTACGGTCGAGGTTGTTTTTTTCCTTGAAATTTGAGGGCAAATCTGCATGTTCCAGGGAACAGTTGATGGTGGTTGTCAAGGATGGTGCCAATGCGCTGGTGCATGTCTTGATTACCCATGTTGGTATGGTATCCAGTTTGCATGACTTGTTTGCCGCCTTGTTGACAATTTCGCTGACTTTTTCTGTTGTTATAGGCGTTATTGTTATGGTTGACAGCACGCTTGGATTATCTACATTCTCTCAGGAGCAGTTTGGGATTGGCTCACATGCTGGTCTAATTCGGATCTTTTTTTCCAAAATTTGCTGTCAAAGTATTCTCTGAACCGGTCAGCGAGTTCACTCACATTCTGTGATGTTCAGGCAAAATTGGGGCCGGCGATTGATGCTTGACGAGGCCTCCTAAAATCTTATGTAGTTCTTTCGGACTGTTGGAGCTTATTGCTAGGTTTTGTTCATTGTCAGACGAAATGTTGTTTCGCCTTCTGTAGGTATTTTGTTGATTGGTTTTATTTTTGGACGATCACGTACAGTTGTTTGTCAATATCGAGCTTTGTCTTACGCCATTTTAATTCAGCCGACCTTTGCTTTTTCTTTAGTTTTGAAATTTTGGGCGTGTACCAGCGTGTATTTGGACGAACTGTTGATGTCTCCGTCTTTTTGGGGGAGTGGGAGTCCAGTACTCCTAACAATGTTATCAAATTCATTTACCTTTTCTTCTACTGTTTTTGCGCTTGTTACACACGATGTAATGATGTCTTGGTTTTCAATATCATCATTCACAAATTGAGACATGTCTATATTCTTAGTGTCCCTTTATTCAATTGTTTTCACCATGCGACCTGGCTTTTGTATGTCCACGTGAAAAATTAAAATGACACTTAGACTAAGGTGATCCGAAAGATGATTTGGTTCGGTTCACAGCTTTTTTTTATGGAGGTTGAGGTGTCCGAGGAACGATGAAATACCCAGTCGAGTGTATTCCTATGTGAGTGTGTTGGTGTTTTTTTACACGTTGACTAAGTTAAATGGTTCCTTGATTAGAGAGAATTTAGATGCTGATCATCATTTTCGTTATTGGGGGGGGGGGGGGGTCAAAATCTCCTACCACATATAGATGCCATGAATTTGTTGATTTGATTTTTCGAGTATAAAAGTTTCAAATTCATCTAGAGATTGGTTTGGTGTGGTACTGTTTTCTCGTGATGACGATGGTCTATAAATAGTAATGAAGGTCAATGTTCGGTTTTTGTATTGTTTCAAAACGTGTTGCATTATTTATTACTTTCTATCTTTTTTGCACTGATGGCAAATTATGAATTACAAGAATACCACCACCTGCACGATTGGAAGTGCGGTTTTGTCTTAAGAATGCGTAGCCTGTAGGAATCAGGTAGTTACAAATGATGTCACTCTTTCCATTGAGCCATGTTTCTGTTATAAATAGAACATCTATGTCGTTTTCAATGATGTAGTCAAAAATAAGCGTGGCCTTGTTGCAATCTGACTGAGTACGTATTGATAAGAAAACACTTTAATAGTTTGTTTTTGACACTTGGCACTGACGACACACCTTCTGTGAGACTAGATAGTAACACAGTTAATGATATTCACATTTTTTAACGCGGCCGTGGGTCTGCTTATTTTTAGGTAGGGGTCGGGTCGGTAGTGAATTTGTGTGGTGATTTATCGTTGATGATGTCTGCCACCTCTAGTTTCTCTTTTTGTTTTACGATTAGAATAGTTTCGATTACTTTTGTTGA
Source organism: Melibe leonina (assembly GCA_031471865.1). NCBI lineage: Eukaryota > Metazoa > Mollusca > Gastropoda > Nudibranchia > Dendronotidae > Melibe > Melibe leonina. The sequence continues at coordinate 6,330 of JAUEKZ010000006.1, read as the reverse complement.
ACAATAACCCTATTGAATACATTTGACGCTGGTTTATTTAAGGCCGTATCGATTAAGACAGCGTGATGTGTCACGACTATAGTATAAAGCATTGTCGGTGTTCACGGTAAGAATTGGAGCACATGCATTTTAGCCACCATGGTTTCTCATTGCAATATTTCATTAACTTAGTCCCAAAATTAAAAGAGTTAGTGAGTATTATTCACAATGCGGTTTTGTTTTGCAGTTTCAGATTGGATTGGGATTGGCTGTCACGCGCATTTTGCGTCACGAATCGTTTAAGCTCAGGTTTGTTTTTCCCACATATTGCAAATGACGCACTCTTCTTTTCCAGCAGAATGCAGCGCCGCTCGTCATAGCCTAGATAGTAGATACAAGGCGTAAATTAATTTTCACAACCTTCGCTCCATCCCAATGCCGATCCCAATCCCATCCTCGCATCCGCATCCGCCAACCCACTTTAACCCTTTCACAGCGATGTCCGATTCTAACCAAACAGAATATACAAATTATTCAAGATTCAAGTGTTCTTATAGAAGATAAAAAAGACGTCCACATGTCAGTCCACTGAAATCTTATTTTTATTTATCTATCTAGTAGTAGAACATGCACATTTTGATTTCGATGTCTCTAGTTAAGAGTTTGAGAAATAACCTGAGCAGTGAAAGGGTTAACTAGATAGGTTAGTCGATGGATAATTGCACACCACGTCACACCGAAATAACCAGCATTGCTGGTAGTTGGTTTGTTAATGAACGACGCCCTATTTAACCCTTTAAATGCTAATGACACCAAAATCTTCAAGATTTACCTGTTCTTTTACCGGATAAATCAGATTTCAGTGAACTGACATATACCAAAAGCCTGAAATGCAGGCTTTTCGCCTATGTCAGTTCATTAAAATCTGACTTATCTAGTATAGGAACACCTAAATTTTCAAGATTTTGCTTCTTTCAGTTCAGTTAAAATCAGAACTCGCTGTGAAAGGGTTAAACCCAATTCAACCGGCAATGAGTGAACTACCATGTCATCCAGTAATACATGTGTATTGTGTGTCTCTCATTATGATCATCATCATCCTCATCATTATAATCTAAAAATGTAATGTAATGATGGTCTTTAGTCGATTTTCATTGCACAACCGTTGGATCGGTGGAAGAACCACTCCCACTTGGGTCACCATATAATGGTGTGACCCGGACGGGAGCATAGAACGCTTAACCCTTTCACAGCGGGGTCAGAACATACAAAATCTGCAAAATTTACTTGTTCATAAACCGGATAAATCTAATAAATGAATAACAAATAAATGAATACAAAAATTAAAAAAAAAAAATTAAAATAATCATTTATGAAGCGGACATTCGAGACTAGATTTTCCAAGTCGACAACAGATATAGATCCTATAGCACACACACAGACACAAGCTACCTGTTAGGCGCTAATACATCCAGTTTGTCAGACGGGCACAACGCTGGCAAAGCCTCTAAATTAAGTGTGCATCTCAAACAAGGGTCATGTGTGCTACAAGCCTGAGAACCTCACATTAATAGCAATAACCACAACGCAGCTTAACCTTTTCAATGGACACTAAAAATCTTCAAGACTTGCCTGTTCTCATACCAGATAAATCAGATTTCCGTGAACTGACAGTTGGCACCAGTCAATTAACTTAAATCCAATTTATCTGGTATAGAGAACGTATAAATTGTGATAATTTTGCATATATTTCAGTTCAGTTAGAATCGGACCCCGCTGTGAAAGGGTTAATCGAGGCTCGGTAGGTATTGGAGTTGGGGAGCTTCTTTCCCATCACGGATTGTTAACCCTCTCACTGCGATTTTAATCCAACTGAAATATGCAAAGTATTGAAATTATACGTTATCTTTTACCAGATAAATCAGATTTCTGTGAACTGACATATGCCAAAAGCCTGAAAATTAGGCTTTTGGCATAATATGTCAGTTCAGTGAAATCTGATTTATCAGGTATAAGAACAAACAAGTCTTGAGGATATTGGTGTCATTAGCAGTGAAAGAGTAAACATAGTGCTCCCCCTTACTCTGAAAGAGAGATGGAATTAAGGTTTGACGTGTCTCATTTTGGTCCATTTGAATTTGAGGAAGAATTGACCATGAATAAAAATTTGGTTTACATTTTGTAATCTTTCTAAAATCACCGGAAGCCCCTGACCTGAGAGTATCCGGTCCAATTCCTCTACGGTATAACGCCTTGCCGAAAACCCGAACAGGGAACACAGCTCTTTAACTTTAACCAAGCAAGCAGCTGATTCATTTATTTTATATTTTATAAGATAAAATAACTTTAATGACCCCTCAACGGGGAAATTATTTTACGATGTTACATACAGACATAGGGATAAGTCATAAAACAGGAAGCAGAGATACGCAATTACGAAAAAAACCGATGTTTAAACAACGTTTGAAAGGAAGAGAAGATTTTATAATAAGGTAATATACATTGATTGATTTATTTAAAAATTCACAATAAAATAAATAGACAAAAATGATCGATAGATAAATGATGAAAACAAATAGATATGAATAGATCAAACCAACCGATGAACTGTGCCCGCAAGTGTAGAGTGCTTGTGTGTGTGTGTGTGTGTGTGTGTATGTGTGTGTGTGTATGTGTGTATGCGTGTATAAGAGAGAGAGGGAGCGAGATAAGTGGGAGAGGGACAAGAGAGAGAATGATAAGTCAAAAATATTTTGCTAATGTGTATATGACAAAGCCAACTCCCCCTGTTTCATTTAAGTCTGATTGTACATCCTCAGAAAACTTAGATCCTTTGACGTCAGCAAAAAGACCATGCTGCAAATTTACAATTCACTCATC
>JAUEKZ010000005.1:97733-110100 GCA_031471865.1 Melibe leonina | reverse complement strand
AACTGACAATAAAAGGAGACAACAATGAAGAAATACAGGAGATATAATATAATACATACTAGGTGTCTAAAGAATATATGCTCTACAAAATAATTCAGTTTAGGTAGATACGATTATGACCGTATAAAGTATTAAGGTAATGACACGTCACAACAGGAATAATTTTATACTGCCCGTACTGTTTTTGTACTCATTGTTATTGCTTATTACTCTATCCCGCATAGGTGATTAGGTAGGTAACGGGTCCAGTTACCACTAGATTATCCATCAACTAGATTTAATCACTGTTGGTGCGGAAATGTCATCTCACTAAGGGACAATGACCCCTCCCTCCACCCACGCCTCCAACAGTCCAAGATTGCCACACTACTCAGCCCTGTAATATCGCACAGACACACACACGAACACACACACACACATACACACATACACACATACATATACACACACATACACACACACATACACACACACACATATACACACATACACACATACATACACACACACATATACACACATACACACACACATACATACACACACATACACACACACACATACACACATACACACATACACACACACACATACACACATACACACACACATACATACACACACATACACACACACACACACATATATACACACATACACACACACATACACACACCTATACACACACACACATATACACACATACACACACACACACACATACACATACACACATATACACACACACATATACACACATACACACATACACACACACATACACACACACAGATACACACATACACACACATACACACATACACACACACATACACACACACATGCACACATAAACACACACACATACATACACACACATACACACACACATACACATACACACACACATACACACATACACACATACACACACACAAACATACACACACATACACACACATACAAACACACACACACATACACACATACACACACATATACACACATACACACACATACACACACATGCAAACACACACACATATACACACACATACACACAAACAAACACTCACACACCTCCACTTCCCCCTTCGCCCCAAGGATCCATGAATCGACAAACGCTGAACAAGCAAGCCCACGACTAAACGTACATACTTCAATGACGAAAACGGGCTACTGCCAAATCTGAAGATGTTTGGGGATACCGTTCGACAATATTGACATTGTACAGATATGGCTGAAAATATTGAATTAAAATCGATGTGCAAAACCCATATGAATTTATATTAATTTTGCTCAAACACTGGAGACCCATCACTGTCAACATATTACGTTGCTTTTGTCGGTAAATTGCAACAAGATATGTATCCATCAAATGTAAATAATACGAGGTGAGACAATTGGAGTAAAATTTCCTTGCCCAAGGAAAAACCGAAGTGCCCCTGGTAGGAATCGAGCCTAGAACCCCCTGGTTTTGTGCTGCGTCACTACCAGTTAGGCCACCACGCCTTCGAATAATTGAGTAGGTACTCGAGTATTCGAAAGCCGATCGAGTCACTTAGTAGTCGAGTATGCCCAGCCTTGCCCTTCCACCAGGACAAGGCTGGGCAGGGCAGGGCATAGTGAACGATTCACTTTTGCGTTAATTATTCAAAAGGGTCGTCCCCAAGAACAATTATTATGCTCACGGGACGAGCGGTGTGTGCCGGCTTGATCTGTCCACCATTAGAACTCCTGGAGATATAACTGACCATAATTCAGACATTGACCTCTCTGTACTATACAGGACACCGACCCCGTAGCCCAGTGGGTAGAGTGCGGGCCTCGGAATCGGCGGGTCGGCGGTTCGAACCCGGGTTGCTTCTTACCTAAAACGTTAATATCGGCATCTTAATACCATCTCTCTCTTTCTCTCTCTCTCTGTGTCTCTCTCTCTCTCTGTCTTTCTCTCTCTCTTTCTCTCTCTCTGTCTTTCTCTGTCTTTCTCATTCTTTCTTTCTCTCTCTCTTTCTCCCTCTCTTTCTCTTTCTCTTTATCTCTCTCTCTTTCTCTCTCTTTCCCCCCTCTCTCTCTCTTTCGTTCTCGCTCCCTTTCTTTCTTTCTCCCTCTCTTTCTCTTTCTCTCTCTTTTTATCTCTCACTCTCTTTCTCTCCCTCTTTCTCTCTTTTTTTCTTTCTCACTCACGCTCTTGCTCTGTCTCTTTCTTTCTTCCTTCCTCCCTCTTTCTCTCTCTTTTTCTTTCTCACTCTCGTTCTCTCTCTTTCTCTCTCTCTTTTCCCCTCTCTCTCTTTCGTTCTCACTCTCTTTCTTTCTTTCTCCCTCTCTTTCTTTCTTTCTCCCTCTCTTTCTTTCTTTCTCCCTCTCTTTTTCTCTCTCACTCTCTTTCTCTCCCTCTTTCTCTCTCTCTTTCTTTCTCGGTCTCTCTCTCTCTTTCTCTCTCTTTCCCCCTCTCTTTCTTTCTCACACTCTTTCTTTCCTTCTCCATCTCTTTCTCTCTCTTTTTCTTTCTCACTAACTCTATTCCTCTGTCTCTTTCTTTCTCTCTTTCTCCCTCTTTCTCTCTCTCCCTTTCCCCTATTTCTTTCTCCCCCCCCCTCTCTCTCTCACTAGGCACTCTACATTATAGATCAGAACAGCATTAAGCTGCTGGTTAGCTCGATGTCAGTATAATGTGAGCGGATGAGATATTATAGTAATTCCTCCATTTATCCATGTGAAGTTTATTACCTTGTCTATAAATCGAATAGCGCTCCTTCATATCTCACCTTCATTGTACAATGTTAGGACACTTGGGACCGTTTATTATTTGATCTACAGAGCTATCTACTGCTAGGAAAGGGGGGGGGTAGTTTTCTAGAGGATATAGAAAGGAGCAGAGAATATGATATAAATCAATAGTACACAAAGCGAAGAAGCTTAAAAAAAGTCAATTGGTATAAAACGATCAAAAAGATATTTGAAAAATTATTATACATAGCAGGCTATGAGAGTTTCAAGTTTCAAATTTATTTCTTGAATAAGAAATTAAGTCAAAATAAAAACAAAACAAAAAAGAAGAAGAAAAAAACTCATCTGTTTACATAAGTTAAGATCAAACAAAAGCTAAATAACATTAAATACGGTACTCCCATTTTTAATTATGGTAATTAATTACTAAAAATAATTAAAAACATATTAGATGTCGAATTAACCTCTATGTAAAACTGTCAGTCACCATCATACCTTCACCCCCAGTAACCTACTGGAACAGCTTGTGGAACAGCTTGCCTGCAGCCGCAAAGCTCACTAACAACATTACACATTGATACCTTTAGACTACTATACTATGACTGAGTGAGATAATATTATTCAATTAAGCCCTCCGTTTTTCTATTTGTGATATGACAAAAATCTAGCCTAGCCTTGGCTATTACTTACTATCTTAAAGAGTAAAATTATCAGAAACCTGATACTAAGGACAAAAAATGTTTAAAAATTAGCCTGTCTTTATACCAGGTAAGCTCCAATGTTTTATCAACACTTGCCTCCAAATTGTTTTTAATGTATATTTGCCCGATAAATAAATAAGTAATAAAGACCTTTGGGAAAGAACAAACCAAATCCATATTGATGCTGATATCAAGAAGAGGAAATGGAGATGGATAGGACACAGCCTCAGAAGACCAGCTTCCAACATCGCAAAACAGGCCCTTGACTGGAACCCTCAGGTGAAAAGGAAAAGAGGAATACCAAGAAATACTTGGAGAAGGGACATTGATGCTGATGGCAAAAAGATGGGGCACTTCTGAGCAGCTCTCAAGAAGATGGCACAGGGCAGGAGCGGATGGAGAGCTGTCGTCGATGGTCTATGCCCAATGGGGGCTACCAGGCCTAAGTAAGTAAGTAAGTAAGTAAGTACACCAGATAAATCACTGAAAACTGATAATTTTTATTACCAAATATCTATCAGAATTAAGAATTCAAAGCTTTTTAAAACCATTTCACTGAAGCACACAAAAAATCGTCAAGATTTGCATGTTCTTATACCAGATAAATCAGATCACGTACATTTTCAAGATTTTGCATATTTCAGTAGGGTTAGTTTCAGACCTCGCTGTGAAAGGGTTAACAGTGTGTAGGTACCAGGCTGTGATATCCTGACATCGATATTCTTGATGCAATGCAGATTTTAGGTAACGGAGTAAGAAACAAAGTAGAGCCTTTCGCTTTTCAGTCTGTCGGCAATCATTTATGGTCCATGGGAAGTAATTCATGGAAAAAAAAGCAAATGCAAGAATGCAAGGTAGGTTACTCTCCCAAATTTAGCTTGTTGTTGACTTTTGTTTGATTTGCATTGGGCACAATAACAGTGCTTGCCTTTTAAACTTTAGAAGAGAAGTCAATGAACAGATCAAGATCAAGTCTAAGATTAATGTTTTGAATTTGTCGTCACATGTTTTATCAAATGGAAAGTTATATCTAGTCTAGACCTTTCTAGACCTACTAGTCTATGTTATGTCTATCTAGATAGATAGTTAGGTCTATTGTTTGTCTAGCCTCTCGTACGATCGAATAATCTTGATTTAAAACAACCATCCCCGCTTTAAATTTTAGATTTTCAGATTAGGCTCAGGACCCTCTATGGTTCAAGTCAAGACTGAACCATTGTAAGATACTGAGAGAGAACAATTATAGACTAGACAGTCTCGAGATAGACCTAAAGTGCCTAGGGTCTAGTCCTTCATCAGTCATCAGATGTCATGGATGTCCCCTCTTTCATTCCTGATAAACAGCACTGTGTCTACACTGCTTGTTATTGGTAAGGTAAAACTTGCTAGGGTCTATCTAATATAGACACCTCTATCTAGATAGATTATCAATCAAATTCATATCTTCCCAGCATGTTCTGATTTTTATCTCAATGATTTTCCCTGCTTTTCAAATGAATTTTTGAAGGGCTCCTTCACAGCGTCAAATATGGGATGAAAATGTTTACAAGGCGGTTTGCATTCAGTTCAGGCTTTTCACCTGGACTAGCCTAGATAGTCTAGCTCTGTCTAGATATAGACGTCTCTATGTAGTCAGGATCGTCAAACCTTAGACCTCTATACTCTTTACGTTTAGAGTCGTAGGGAGTATGAAAGGTACAATATTTATTTTTCTGACAATGAACAATGGTGAGAAGCACTGAATAATGCAAACCAAATAAAGTCTAGACCACTTTGTCATCTAGGATGCTTTTATGAGGATTCTCTGCCTCAATCTAGATAGAAAACTAGCTGAGAATACCTCTTTGTCAAAAAGTTTTCACACATTTTTTATTGAAGAATTCTTGGTTTCTTGTTTTTCAGTGAAGAGAATGTATGGAAACTTTGCCAGCATGTGAAAGAAACGGGCTCTGCCAAACAGCTGGGGAATTGTCATGCTGTGTTTATTTCCAACAAAAACAAACAGGTTTGCCACTCCTTTTCTGCAGTCTCAAATTTTTTTTTTGTCATTATAATAAATCGACACTATCGTAGAGCGTGGTTCGAGTTGATTCAACTCCCATTTTTTGTTTTATAATTTTACACTTCACTGACAGTTTGTAGTATAAACATCAGTAGCTTTCTTGTATCATCAAAAGATGCTTTATTTTAAATTGATCATTTTGTTCATTGATATAATCAAATCAGCAAACATATGCCTCAAATTTTGGGATTCTTTGTGAACAAATAATTTATTGATGTTGTGTGTGCGTGTTTACCTCACATCCAATCCGTACTTCTATTTTATCATAATTTCAGATTCCCCTATGGCACCAGAAAGCCAGCACAAACCAAGAGAGACTCGTCGTGTGGGTGAGTCGGTGTATATTACGCAACAGAAATAATAAATAAATAGAATACAGGCCCAAAGAGGTTTATTTTTAATAAAGCCAGAAATAGCTCTGTATATATTCCACCATTGCCACCAAACAGCCTTCTTTATAAGTATTGGCAGGTAGGACAGAATGAGAAAGAGAGTCCTATGCTTATATAGCGGCTACTAGTACTAGGATTGGCATACTGTCTATTGCTAGTCAGTGTCAGGCACCCAGTGCTGTAGAGAGTCTTGAGTTTGAATCTTTCCAGGTGAATTTTCTACTTCTCCATATTTTGGCTTTGTTTCTTATCAGTCAGCTTTGCCAATTATTATCCTATATGTGCTTTATATCCAGGGATTTTTCAGTGCTTGCTCCACACTCTATACTTAAACGTGGTCTTGCTTTGGGAGGTTGGGGGGATTGTCTCTGACTGTCATAGAGTCCAGAGACTTTATATATCTGACTATGAGATGTTTCATTAACTCGATCTAATATCGATAGTCGTCTTCATTCCTTTTTTCCTAGCACTATAAGGTTGTGTAACAGCTTGCCTACATCGCAAATCTCACAAATAACAACATTGAAGCCTTTAAAGATACTCCCCCCCATCTAATCTAAGAAACACCCCATTTGAGTTACTGACTTAAAAAAATATAGCTCTTAACTTTAAGAAGTCTGTAACCGCCATCAACCACAAGGAAATGCCGACTGACAGCAGTCAGTTAATTCATTGAAAGAAGAAAAGCTTATAACCTAACTTTGACCTTGACCTTTTCTGGTCTTCTGTAGGACTACCACGTGATCCTCGTGTACCAGTCTTCATCGGGTGCCGCTGGCAGCAGCCTGGTCTTTGACCTCGACACGGAGCTCTCCTTCCCCTGCACTTTCCTGGAGTATGCAGATGCCTGCATTGGAGACGAGCGCACACTGAAGAAAGATTTTTGCAGGTAAACGATGAATTATTATATTAAACCCTTTCATTTCAGAGCAGGGTTTGATTCTAACCAAAATAAAATGTGCGAAATCTTCCAAATTTACACGTTCTTAACTAAGTCCCATACTCAATACCTGAGTGTCGGGATCAGGAGTACAGTACAGTCCTGATTCAAGAGTTGAGCGATTGTCAGACTCTGAATTGACTGAGCTATCAGGCCGAGTGGAGGCCGTAGTTAATGATAAAGTATGATACATTTCGCCTTGAATCTGTTCCCAGACAGTTCCGTGTGATCAATGCTGTCGACTTCCTGTCTACGTTTGCCTCGGACCGGAGTCACATGGTGAAGAAAGATGGGTCCTGGCGGTCCCCTGCACCTCGCTATCCTCCCATCTCCACTCCAGGTCAGATTTCACACTACACTATAGTGGAACGCCTGGATACCGACATAGCCTGGAACCCGAAAATTATGTCGTTATCCAGGGGTGTCGTTATTCGGGGGTATTCAATGGTTACTAATAATATAATATTGTAATTATGTTAAGAACTGGGACCGGAGGTCAAGAGGTCTCATCCAGGGGTTGTCGTTATTCAGGAGTGTCATTATTCAGGGGTTCCACTGTATTTGTTTCTGTGATAATAAGAAACGGGGAGGGGGGGATGGTTGGGGGTCGCTTGGCCTGTGACTATATATGGTATGACAGAAGGAGAGGTTGATTGGCTGATTAAGGACTTCTTCCAGTCTTTGGCTCGATTTCTTTGGAATAAGCTTGGTGTTTTTATGTTGTTTGTATGTCATTTTAACCCATTACTTGATGAGGTCACAGGGTCAACAGTCCGTAGTTCACGAAGCAAAGGGAGATTACTCTGCCTAAACTTTTAGACACGCAGTCGCAAACATAAAAATAAATTCTTGCCGTAATTTTCATGTTTCGATAAAATTGTAAAAGTTATCAGGTTAAGTATTCATTTATCTTTAATTCGATATATCATAAGCTTGTACTGAACATCTAATAACTGCAGTAGTTTACAAAGCCAAATTCAGGCTTTTGGTATAATATATATATATGTCATTTCACTGAAATCTGATTTATCTGGGATAAGAACACGTACATTTGCAAAATTTGCATGTTTAGTGGGATTAGAATTGTACCCTGTAGAGGAAAGGCCAGTCGTGAAAGAATGGATGTGAAAGACAAAATGTTGTAAGGATGTTTTTATTTCTGTCTAAGAAAGTGGTTATGGAGAAGAAAAAACAATTCATTCTGAAATTTCATTTTTTTTTTGTCTTGTCAATCTGCTAAAAAAGAGTTTTCAACTTGATCCCCTGTGCCATAATTTAGATGTGTAGTAATGTGGAAATATTCTTTCTAGATTTCATTGCCACGCACTTTGTCTATTGGAACTTAACCCGTTCACAGCGAGGTCAGATTCTAACCTAACCAAAATTTGCAAAATCTTGAAAATGTAGGTACTCTTATACCAGATAAATCAGATTTCAGTGAACTGACATATGCCAAAAGCCTGCCAAATGTCACTTCACTGAAATCTGATTTATCTGGTAAAAGAAGAGACAGCTCCTGAAGATTTTTGTGTTCTAAGCAGTGAAAGGGTTAAAGACCGTCTTTGTAGTTCAATAGGTAGAACGTCAGCTTCACAACGAGTAGGTGGTGGGGTTCAAACCCAAGGCACGTCATAACTAACCAGGACTTTAAGATGTGTACATTTTAGCAGCTTTTTCACCAGGTGCTCTGCATTATGGGCACAGAGTGCAAAAACTATTTGGCCCAGGTTCAGTATACTGTGACTGACTGAGATATTGGAAGTGGGTCCTCCCTCCATTCATCTCTCCATGTTGCATGCAGTGTAGTCCCTTGACCCTTTCACTGCTGAGGTTTTTCTCAAACTTCCTACCAGAGACCTCAAAATCTTCAATATTTTCCAGTTCTTATACATGATAAAAAATATTTCAGTGGACAGACATATGCCAAAAGTCGGAATTTCAGGCATTCAGGCTTTTGGCATATGACAGTCCACTGAAATCTTTTTCATCTCGTATGAGAAGACATGTATCTTGAATATTTTTTGTTCTGTTTGGTTAAAATCGTACCTAGCTGTTCAAGGGTTAACTTGTTTAAAGCGTTTCACCTTTGGTTGGTCTGACCTAAATTGTGTTTGAATTAAAATGGTGTCTAATTTATAAGCAACAACCAAAAACTGAAAAGATGTTTTTTCTCTCACATCCTCAGAGAGTAGTAACAACCTACAGAGATTTATTTCCATGGAGAATTCTGATGGATTTGGAACCGTTCTCAACCTCCAACAATTCAGGCAGCGATTCCTCAACACTTGATTGTGTGTGTGTGTGTGTACGAGTTTGTGTGTGTGTGTGTGATTGGTGATCAATATTCTATAACTAATAATAATTAATGTTTATTCCCACTTCAACTTTTAGATTCTTGTGTTTTTATCCTTATGAAGAGCGCAGACCTTAATTAGTGCTCTAGCAGTCTGTTGATTTTAAAAAATCCAAATGTGTGTAAAAACACTTTCTGTGATAAATTATGAGAAATTTAAGACAAACATTGAAAAATGTTCATACTATTTGATTTCAAGTCATAAATTAAATCCTGAAACAGAAAATCTAAGTTCCACTTTCATTGTCGGAACTTGATAACTAGGGCATCAAAAATTTGATTTGTGGAACACTAAAGTAATAACATCAAATCTATTCTGATTCTACTGAGTGTTGAGCATTGCCAAGTTCTCTTTAAAAATCCCTTATGTCATTATTTCTTCTTCCAATTAATTGGCTGTGTTTGCTGGACCAAGTCTTACTTTAGTGCGACTTGTGGTTGTGCTTTCGCGCTTTTGGCTTCGAAAGATGAAGCAAACATCAGTGATTGGGAAACTGGCTTTCTCATCTGTGATGATAAACGTGCTTTGGTCTTTACGGTATCTCATCAAAAACCTTAGAAATGAGACAAACTTGAGATACCATGCAGTGCAGAAACGAGACAGAGCCAAAGAAAGCAGAAAAAATGGAGAAACAGAAAAAACAGAAAAACATTTTCCATGGTGAGGTTCGAACCCGGGACCCAGCTATGGCACCTATTGCTTGGCCGGCAGCAAGGACAGCGAGCTAACCACTTGAGCTATCGGCTCCCCTGTTCTCTCAGGTATGTCTTATTTCTTGTGATTCCCAGTGCTTGCTCCTCACCTTACTGTCACTCAAAAACCTTACTTGGAAGTCATTTTCATCATGCATATTCTCCTCGACTAATACAGAGAAATTTGAAATGGATATTTTATTTGCAAATTCACCAGAGTTACATATTGTCCGACATGGACTTTAATTAAGTATAGTAATAATAGTATGGTATGGTGGGGGGAGGGAGGGTGGGGTGGAGAAAGCTCTGGAAATCACACGAAAGGAGTCAAACTTGAAATAATATCCACTCCGGATGGCTAAGTTGGTAAGCTTGCAGTCTCACGCTGTCAGCCTGGCGATGGGTGCCGTAGCAGGGTCCTGGGTTCGAGCCCCTCTCAGGTCCATTTTTGTTGCTCTCCTTTTCCATTTTTCTGCTTTCTTTGGCCTTGTCTCTATTCTGCACTGCATTTATTTCAAGATTGACTCATTGACTTTAAGTGCTTTTCTCAGGGAAATACTGTAACTTTGTTCTCAGTTTCAAACTGGACATAATATTCCTCCCCCATGCCCCAATCAAAGAGTTGTTGTCAAAATAAACTCATCTGAATCTGGAGATGAATGAATATGCATGTTGGCTAAAAAGTAAGAGACTTCCTGATCTTACTGAACTTTGAACTTGGCTGGTTTGTTTAGCCTTTGTTGCTTGTTTTCCCATTTCCTATAGAATATTCGACTCTTCTTGTGAAGATGTAACTATGATAGGATTATCCCGCTTTCTTCATCGGTTTGAATTGCGTCTGTCTTGTGCTTTGGAGTATCCCGGAAACTCTTAACCCTTTCACAGCAAGGTCTGATTCTTACCCAACTCAATTAGTATGTAAAATGACCCCCGAGAGACCGTAGTGTAGAGTGGATGCTTGCACCTGCACTTCACTATGGGGGCAACAGCCGCCCCGCGCGACTGGTCAGGCCTCTCACCCCGGCCGCCAAACAAAACTACAACTAGTATGTAAAATTTTGAAAATGTATGTGATCTTGTACCAGATAAATCAGATTTCAGTGAACTGACATATCTGGTATATAAGAAAGACTAGGCAAATCTTGGGGATTTTAGTGTCATTAGCAGTGTGAAAGTGATAAGGGGGTTTGAAAATTATTTGTACTACGTGTAAAAACAAATTGCAGAAGATGAATGGGCCACAGGCAGGGCTCTTCCCTTACTCATACGTAACAATGAAATATATATATTTTTTATGTCTAAATGCATTCATTATTATATTTTTATCATTATTATATTTTTATCATTATTATCATTTTTATTATCATTATTATTATAATTATTATTATTATCATCATTATTATTATCATTGTTATTATTATGATCATCATTATTATTATTATTGTTATGCTATTGTTGTTGACTGTTGAATACAAACTGTCTTGAAGTTGAAGGCAGTCCGAGTTTGTTTCTCTTTTCATTTCATTCAGGCTTTTTGGCATTTATCAGTCTACTGAAATAGAGCGGATAGCTCAAGTGGTTAGCTCTTTGTCCGTTCTACCGGCCAGGCGATGGGTGCTGTAGCTGGGTCCCGGGTTCATATGGAAAATATTTGTCTGGTTTTTCTGTTTCTCCATTTTTTCTGCTTTCCTTGGCTTTGTCTCGTTTCTGCACTGCATACTCTCTCAAGTTTGTCTCATCTCTTGTGATTACCAGTGCTTGCTCCCCACCTTACTGTCACTGTCATTATTCAATTAAAATCTTATCTATCTGGAATTGGAATAAGAACAGGCTAATCTTGGAGGTTTTGATATCTATGTAGTTAGTAGCTTAAGAAATAACCTTAGTATTGAAGGGGTTAAAAAAGTGTTACATAATAAGCAATAAGTAACCAACCTCAAGGGTTTATTTATGTAGTTGTTATGCATTTGTTTTTCCCTGTGTTTTAATCCTTCCTCTGTGAAATTTCCCAAGCAGGCTCTATTCCTTTAACCCTTTCTCAGCGAGGTCTGATTCTAACCCAAGGGAAATATGCAAAATCTTGAATATGTAAGTGTTCTTCTTATACTAGATAAATCAGATTTCAGTTCACTGAAATCTAATTTATCTGGTATAAGACTAGTCAAATCTTGATAGTTTTGGGGTCATTAGCAGTGAAAGTGTTAAGGGGGTTTGAAAATTATTTGAACTACAAACAAAGTGTAGAAGACAAAAGGACCTTCAGCACAACAGTCTGATGCGCTACCCAACTGAGCTAATCCATACATATCTCACTTTTAATAAATTAATTTGATTGTTCGAGACTAAACTCCCTGTATTGTCGTTTTCCAATTTCAACCAGTCCAAATTATCACATTATTTTAATCGACACTTACCCTTTATTATTCTGTTACTCGAAATAAATACAAAGTCTGGCTATTCTTTTAACTAGCCTATCATCTTACTTTCCTCTGGGCG
>JAUEKZ010000004.1:44978-56679 GCA_031471865.1 Melibe leonina | reverse complement strand
ACGATAGGGTAGTATAGGATAACGATAGGATAGTCTATGAAAACGAAAGGATAGTCTATGAAAACGAAAGGATAGCCTAAGACAGCGATAGGGTAGTATAGGACAACGATAGGGTAGTATAGGACAACGATAGGGTAGTATAGGACAACGATAGGGTAGTATAGGACAACGATAGGGTAGTATAGGATAACGATAGGGTAGTATAGGATAACGATAGGATAGTCTATGAAAACGAAAGGATAGTCTATGAAAACGATAGGAATGTCTAAGACAACGATAGGGTAGTATAGGATAACGATAGGGTAGTATAGGATAACGATAGGATAGTATAGGATAACGATAGGATAGTCTATGAAAACGAAAGGATAGTCTATGAAAACGAAAGGATAGTCTATGAAAACGAAAGGATAATCTAGGACAACGATATGATTGCCTTGGACAAAAATCACCTGTCCCGCGGTTACCTATTATTTTGTTTCTATTATGATTTGCAATACTTAATGTTAGTTCCTGCCTGCTATTTTCAACCCAAACCATACGATCTGGAAAAAATGGTAACATATCGAGAGTGTGTAAATAATGTTATTGTAGCTTTTTTAACGATAAAATAATAAATGAGTTATGAATAATTGTATGCATTAGCAATGTTGAAGGGATTCTGTCGATGGTTTTGTTTGAGATGCAAATTTAATCAACCTAAGTTCTATATAAACTTTTGATGCAGTTGCCGTTGAAGTCTATAACTCTATTGTGGAGCTGTACAGGGAGAGAGGGTGGGGCATTGTATGTGAGTAATATTCATTATGTGTGGCGTGTTGTGAGTAATATATGTTAATGTATTCATGTTTTTTTTATGAAGTATGTATGTATGTAACATATATATTGTTAATTATTGTGGACCGTTATTATCACGCGAGACAAAAGCTTAGTCCGAGACTATGTTCTAAATTTGGCACGATTTCGGTACGGAGTGAATTGTTTTTAATTTTTTGAGTGGTGAAATTATTCAAAGGGAGTCTAAATTTGTCTGAATTTAGAACTTAGCCTCGGACTAAAATCTAGTCTTGCGTCATGAAACAGGCCGGCTGGCCCTATATGTTTACACATCATTACGAGGGTCGGGTGTGCTTGTTTGCATGATAAAGAGCGTAGCAAGCAGTGCGTTTATCCCTATCTGTGATGAGCATCTAGAGTACGCAGCCATGTGTTACCCCCTTGTTCTATCCAAAACAAAACAAAACAAAACAAAAAACAAAATTGGAATGTAATGAATGTAAACTAAAGCGACAACAGCCTATGAACCACGGGTTAGGGTGCTTTATAAATGATAGTTATTATTATTATTATTATTGTTAAAACGAAATAAAACAAATGCCATGAAGCATGACCACAAAGTGCCAAGTGCACACATTATATTATTATGTACGTGCTCACCACTGTTCAGGAATTCTGGGCCCATAGTATAGCAAGCAGCCCCTGGTGGAATCTCCCGTCATGTCTAACCATACAATCATCCTTTATGCTTTTTATGCATTCAAATTTCCATTCGCCGCTTTACTGCTCTTATTTAGAAATAGAATATCTATTTTTTTCCATTAGTACACTTATTCATATATTCATTCATATATTTGTGTCACTCACTCACCCACTCACTCATTCACTCACTCACTCACTCCCTCCCTCACTCATTCCCTCACTCACTTTAATGATCTATATGTGTGTTTTTTGTTTGTCTATTTATTATGATTTAAAAAAAAAATTATCTATTTATTCATTTGTTTATTGTTTTTTTTTATCTATTTATTTCTTAATCAATTTATGTAACCATGTATTTTGATTCGTGTATTTATTGATTTATCTATCGATCTATCTATTACCGAATGAATGTCTTTCTTTAACTTTTTCCTTCAGTAATTAGACCTAGACCTAGGTAAAAAAATTCACACCGAAATTTTCATTTAAATTTTTATTTTTATTTTTAATCTTCTCATGTTAAGAATCATCATAACTACATTATTGATCTGTTTATTGAGATGGGATAATACGGAGTTAAATGGGTAGCAAGCACTGACAATCATAGGAGATGTGTCACATTTATAATAATGGGCCGTGTGGGGTGTCAATACATAGGGCCAATTTCTTGACGCGAGACTAGATTTTAGTCCCGAGGCTAAATTCTAAATTTGGCTCTATTTAGGTTCCTTTTAAATATAATATTTTCACGACTCAAAAAGATTGAAATAATTCACCCCGTACCGAAGTCGAGCTAAATATAGAACTTAGTCTCGGACTAAGCTTTAGTCTCGCGTCATGACACCGGCCCAATATGTTTACTATGAGACACGGAAGAAAGCTCAATTTGGCTGACTCATTGTTTTCTTTGTTTCTTCATAAATCAATAAGAAGGCGAAATTGAAAACCTTATCTAGCTATTTCACTGCGGGCTCCAATTCTAACCAAATAGAATATACAAAAACTTGAAATAATATTGTTTTGTACCAGATAAATGAGATTTCAGTGGACTGAAATTCATACTTTTTTGGCATAATATGTCAGTCCACTCAATTATTTTTTATCGGGAATGCAAACAGGCAAATCGTGAAGATTTTGATATCTAGCTAGCATCTTAAGAAATACCCTTAGAATTGAAAGGGCTAACATAATATATGTCCGTCCTCACAGTTCAGTTAAGAGACAGACTTTGACCCATGCGCAACGTGACCTTCGACCCTTCCTGCCCCTGCCACTTCCTTCCCGTCGTGTGGTACCGCCATGTCATTCTTCTTCCGGATTCTCCCCTTCCGGTTACTGGGTTACGGCTTCCCATTGGCTGAAGCGCTGTATTTCTCTCTGGAGGAAGACCACATGGTAATCAACACCTGTTACACCGTCAGCTCCACTTTCATCTTCTGTCACGTGTTTTACAACACTTTCGAACCACTTACAACAGTAAGTATGCAAACAATTTGAGGAGTCTGATTCTGACCGATTTAAAATGTTTAAAAAGCAAAATCATCCAAATTTACATACTCTTATACAAGTTATATCAGTGAACTGATATATGCTTAAATGCCTGAATTTCAGGCTTTTGTCGTTTGTCCGTTCACGAAATATGACTTATCTGGTATAAGAACTGATTAATCTTGAACATTTTTATGTCTAGTATGTAGTTTGATTAGAAATATTCTTAACATTCATAAGGACTAAGACCATACTTGGTTTAAAACTGTAAGTCTCATTAAAACCTGATATATCGCACTGCCCCGGGCAAGAAAATATGTTGGTTTTTTTCTTTAATATATCAATAATTGGTTATAAATTGAGAAAATTAGATACAAAGAAATTGGAGCGCAGAAATGTGTTCGCGATATCCGTTATTTCGTTGTATGTGTGTTTGTTACTACTTTCATTGCAATATCTACAAGAACAGTCAATATAGTGAGCGGATAAAACTATGAGTTGTTGTTATTAAAAACGAAAGTAAAAGTAGAATCAGTCCATCTATTTCACCAACATTTCTACCGCAGGGTGGCAGCATTTTGGCAGCAGCGACTTCCGGTCTAAGCACCCTGCTGTGGGAAGTGGCCGCCTCCGTCCTCGTTCCATCTATCGTGATCAACTATTCCTGCTCGTAAGTACGAGAGAGAGAAAGAGAGAGAGAGAAAGAAAGAGATAAAAAGGGAGAGAGAGGGGGGGAGAGATAGAGAGGGAGAGGGAGAGAGAGAGATAGAGAGGGAGAGAGAGAAAGAGAAAGAGGGAGAAAGAGAGAGAGAAAGAGAGATAGATAGAGAGAGATAGGGAGAGAGAGATAGAAAGAGAGAGAGAAAGAGAGAGAGATAGAGAGAGAGAGAGAAAGAGAGAGAGATAGAGAGAGAGAGAGAGAAAGAGAGAGAGATAGAGAGAAAGAAATAGTGAGAGAAAGAGAGGGAGGGAAAAATAGAGAGAGATAGAGAGGGAGAGAGAGAGAGAGGGGGGGAGAGAAAGAGAGAGAGAGAGGGAGAGAAAAAGAGAGAGAGAGAAATGGAGAGAGAAAGAGAGAGAGAGATAGAGAGGGAGAGAGAGAGAGGGGGGGAGAGAAAGAGAGAGAGAGAGAGAGGGAGAGAAAAAGAGAGAGAGAGAGAAATAGAGAGAGATAGAGAGGGAGGGAAAAAAAGAGAGAGAGATAGAAAGAGAGAGAGATATGGAGAGAGAGATAGAGAGAGAGAGAGAGAGAAAGAGAGGGAGATAGAGAGAGAGAGATAGAGATAGGGAGAGAGAGATAGAGAGAGAGAAAGAGAGAGAGAGAGAGCTCCTAACGTCAAAGGGTTCAAACCACCGACTTACCGGGTCCAAAGTGGACACGCAGCCAATTGAACCAAGGGACTGTGTTAGTGTTAGTGCCCCTCAATGTCCTCTATGCTCTTGTTATTTGTTGTTTTGTCCACTTTTACCTGCCTTGCACGGGGACTGACAGAATGTCTTGTCTGTTAAAACCTTTGGCGAAGTAACTAAATATTTGATTGTCTCTGATTGTTGTTTGGAAATCATAATAGAAAAATATGTGAAAACATAATGGGATTGGGAAGGAAGGAGTGTGTGTGCGTGTGTGTGTGTGTGTGTGTGGGGGGGGTGATTGAAGCAAGGTTGCTTACTTTCAACTGTTCCCTCTGTTTGATTTCACGCTGACACCCAAATAAACCATTCCAATTTTCAAACATTTTTTGTCCTACCCCCCCCCCCCCCCACCCCACCTCCACCGCCCCTCCTACCCTTAACAGCGATTAAAGATCAAGCCCACACATGACATAATAGAAGCGAGAGGACAAAATGATTAACTTTATCGCAGTCGTTTACCTCCTTTAGAATTTTGTAGAAAAAAAAAGTGAAACAAATAAGGGAACCTTCATTCATTCATTCACTGGATGGAATCTAATGTTTGTATTCGTGTGTTGGTCAAACCCTTCTCCGAAGCAATCAGCGGCACTTGATTTAATTGGACGTCCTATCTAATTCCCTCTCGTGTTCCAGTTTTCTCTAGTTGTCTCTCACTCCCTCCCTTCCTCATCCTCGTATCCTATGGACGTTGGACATACCCTGCAGCCAAAAAAGGAACCCCGGCAAACACACCAGGACTCATGACTTGAATAGCTCAATACGTGACTGTGCTAATACAAACACGGACGTGTCACCATCCAAGAAGAACCAAATACAATAATGGTCTCTGTATCCTGGCCATCCGCTTTCCTTCAAGACGGTTTCTTCCTTGTGGGAAAAAATGTCACTCACCCTTTTTCAAAAAAAGCGTACTAGAGATAACATAAAGTGACATATTGTCATTGTCTCGAATAGTACACACTTGCAGGAAAAATGTCACTCACCCTTTCCAAAAAACGCTTACAAGAGATAAAATAAAGTGACATATTATTGTCATTGTCTCGAATAGTACACACTTGCAGGAAAAATGTCACTCACCCTTTCCAAAAAAGCTTACTAGAGATAACATAAAGTGACATATTGGCATAGTCTCGAATAGTACACACTTGCAGGAAAAATGTCACTCACCCTTTCCAAAAAAAAGCTTACTAGAGATAACATAAAGTGACATATTATTGTCATTGTCTCGAATAGTACACACTTGCTAAATCTCTCTTGTTCCCGCGGCACTAACAGGATTCTAAGACCCATGGATAGTATTCAACGAAATAGTCTTACTTCAACTGCGTGGTATTTCAGGATAAAAGCAGCATATTTTTCTTCTCTTCATGTCACCTCTTTTGTTATATACCTGTATCTTTCTTTTTATAACGATAGTTGGGTACAAGTGCGGACTGTCTGTCGAGTTCAAACAGGTCGGTAATATTTTGTAGTGACAAGTTTCTCGGTTTGATCTTCTGGAACTCTCTATGCTGTAGTATCTTCTGTTTGGCCAACACATGTCAATCTTACGATATCGGCAATTGTAAAATAAAACAACCACTACGGCATGCAAGAAGAAGAAGAAAGAAGAAAAAGAAAAAGAAAAAGACGAAGAAGAAGAAGAAGAAGATGAAGAGACGAATACGAAGAAGAGAAAGAAGAAGAAGATGAAGAAAAAGAAGATGATGAAGAAGAAGAAGAAGAAGATTTTTAAAAAATAAAAAGTACAACAACAACGGAAATAACACAGTGGAATAATTATTGTATTGTTGGCCTAGGTAAACTCAAAACTCCAGCAGGGCGCCAGTGTCTTATTTACGTCGATTAAAATTCTCAGGAACGGTTACAAAATAAATCCTTCAAACGCATAATATCATTAATCCTATGACACCGGCGGAAAAAACTATGGTGAGAGAACCTAAAGTGGCAGCAGTCAATATTGGTAAACAAAAACATCCTCTCTCGTGACACCTGGACAGTGTCAAAATAAATCGATAGTCTAAAATGTATTATCTTCACCATCGATCTGGCGCGACAAATCGAGTCACGCGTCTGACCTGAGGACCGCCTATCATTTCTGTCTACCAACCCCCCCCCCCCCTCCCTTCCTCCCCTCCCCTGCACCCCCCCCCCCCTTCTGCTTACATCTTTTTGCTCATCGGTTCTTCCCTTCGCTTCGTCTTTCACCTTTTCTCTGATCTCTCTCTCTATTTGTCTGTCCTTTAATATATATAGATATATCTTTTTATAACTCATTATCAATCGATCTGTTTATCTGTCTATCTGTCTATCTATCTAACTATCTATCTATCTATCTATATATCTATATATGCATTTATCTATCTACCTATCTACCTGCCTACCTACCTGCCTATCTATCTCTCTATATATCTATCGATCTATCTATCTATCTATCTATTTATCTATCTATATATATATCTATCTATCTGTGTACATATCTACCTTTACGTTCTCTCTCTCTCTCTCTCACACTCTCTCACTTGCTCTCCCCCCACCCACCCCCATCCCACCCCGATCCGTCATTCTGCATACGCCCTAACCTCTTTCCTTTGTTTTCCTTCATTCCATGTTAGCGCTGTAAGATCGAATGAAAAAAATCAGAGATAAACAGGAAATAATGCAATAGAAGACAGTCGTCACGAAAGAGACAGGGAACGAAAAACAGAAAAACAACAGAACGGTGTTGGAGATGAGTTTAGGACAGGTTTGAAATAAAGAGAGAGAGAGAGAGAGAGAGATAGAGAGATAGATAGATAGATAGTTAGAGAGCGAGAGAGAGAGAGAGAGAGAGAGAAAGAGAGAGAGAGAAAGTGAGAAAGTGAAAAAGAAAGATGAGCAGATTAAAAATATGTGAGAAAGATATAGAGAGAAAAAGAGGGGTACATAGAAATTGAGTGAGAGAGATATAGAGAAAAAAAGAAAGAGAGAGAAAAAGATACAGAGAAAATATTTTGAGATGCGTTGTGGTGAATAAGAGGGAGAGTGAGAGAGTGAGTGTGAGAAAGGAAAACAGAAAAGATGTTTTTTTTTAGATACATGCCGAGTTCAGCTAGAGAGAGAGAGAAAGAGAGAAAGAGAGAGGTATAGAGAGGTATGGAGGGAGAAGGTGGAGACAGAGGAGGTGACAGATATAGAGAGGAACATAAATAAGGGAGATAAACGCCGCTGATTGATCAGCAAACAGGTCTGGCATCAGAGTAGGTGAGAACTGCAAACTTTGGTGACACATACTGTATGTAGAACGGGGAGGGGGAGGGAGAGGGGAGGGGTGGCTGTTTGTGTGTATGCTCTGGATTCCATAGTCCACTGTCCCATGGCTTGGTTGGTTTTTTGTGTGTGTCTTGTTTATTGTCTTTGTCGGAATCACCATTTAACAAAAGTTTGGTTTTTACTAAAAATGAGGAGCTTGCGACTTGCACTAAATAAAAGAGAGAGACAGGTTAATGTATTTTTCCATTAAAAGATAAACGGAGGGCTCACACGAATGTTTCACACTGTCACAGTACACTGACACCGGGCAACCTGAGTAAGTGTGCGTGAGTGTGCGTGAGTGTCCGTGTGTGTGTGTGTGTGTGTGTGTGTGTGTGTGTGAATATTTGAGTATATGTAGGAGGACATAATTTCGGTTTTGATTTTTCTTCGCTCCCTAACAAACATTTAAAAAATGTGTAACATCTCAACCCACCCCCCCCCCCCCAACCATCCGCCTATTCCCTTCTACCGTCGCCAAGGGGCCCCAAAAGCCTCACCCAACAAATCAAGCCCTAGCTGGACACAGGCCCAACCACCGATCTATCACCAACACCAACATTCCTTCTCCCTCCTCGAGCCCGCCCCAACCCGGTGTGTGTGTGTGTTTGTGTGTATGTTTGTGTGTGTGTGTGTGTGTGTGTGTGTGTTTGTGTTTGTTTGTGTATTTATGTGTATGTGTGTGTATGTGTATGTGTATGTGTGTATGTGCATGTGTGTCTATATGTGTGTATTTGTGTGTATGTGTATGTGTGTGTATGTGTATGTGGATGTGTGTATGTGTGTGTGTGAGTTTGTGTATGTGTGTGTATATGGGTGTGTATGTGTATGTGTGTGTATGTGTGTGTATGTGTATGTGTGTATATGTGTATGTGTGTGTTTGTGTGTGTGTATGTGTATGTGTGTATGTGTATGTGTGTGTGTATGTGTATGTGTATATGTGTGTGTGTGTTTGCGTGTGTATGTTTGTGTGAACGTGTGATTGTCCAGTTCCCTGTTTATCAAGCCATTTATTCTCAAGGCTGTCGAACCAAGCTTTGTGTGGACTATTTTATTGTATTTATCATTGGTCTGTCTGACAGTCTGATAAATGGTGATTATGATCCTTTCATTCTTCCATATTATCCTCCATCCATCCATCATTTTATCCATCCATTCATCTATCTATCCATCATTCTATCCATTTATTCATCAATCCATCCATCATTCTATCCATTCATTCATCTATTTATCCATCATTTTGTCAATCCATTCATCCATTCATCTATCTATCCATCATTCTAATCATCAGTCAATCATTTTATCAATTCAATCATTCATTCATCATTCTATGCATCCATATATCCATCCATCAATCATTCAATCCATTCATCAATCTAGTTATCCATATTTTCACCCATCTATCCGTCCATCCATCCATCAATCATTATTTCCATTCATCAATCTAGTTATCCATATTTTCACCCATCTATCAGTCCATCCATCCATCCATCAATCATTGTTTCTATTCATCAATCTAGTTATCCATATTTTCACCCATCAATCCGCCCATCCATCCATCCATCAATCATTCTTTCCATTCATCAATCTAGTTATCCATATTTTCACCCATCAATCCGTCCATCCATCCATCCATATATCATTCTTTCTATTCATTAATCGAGTTATCCATCTTTTCACCCATCAATCCATCCATCCGTCCATTCATCAATCCTTCTATTCATTCATCAATTTTGTTATCCATCGATCCATCCATCTATCAGTCTATCCATCCATCCAGCCACTAATCTTTCTATCCATTCATCCATCTAGTTATCCATCCATCCACCCATCAATCCATCCATATATCCATCAATCCTTCTATCCATTCATCCATCTAGTTATCTATCTATCCACCCATCAATCCATCCATCCATCAATCATTCTATCCATTCATCAATCTAGTTATCCATCCATCCACCCATCAATTCATCCATCTATTCAGCCATCAATCCTTCTATCCATTCATCAATCTAGTTATCCATCCATCCATCCATCAATCATTCGATTCATTGATCAATTTTGTTATCCATCGATCCATCCATCTATCAGTCTATCCATCCATCCAGCCACCAATCTTTCTATCCATTCATCCATCTAGTTATCCATCCATCCACCCATCAATCCATCCATCCTTCCATTCATCGTTCTATCCATCCACCCATTGTGCGGTCACTCCAGGCTTGTTTGGGACTTATGTTCTCTCATCTCCTCACATCTCCACTCACTTCTCTTTGCCATTTGTCATTTGTTTGCTGGCGTGTCTATCCCCATGTTTTCACCGTGTTTTGTTTGTTCTTGGCCAACTTTGTTACTGTACTGTTTGTATCGTTTCTCTTCTTTTTTGCTCTTTTTTTATATTGGTGTTGTGTTTTTGCCTGACATTTAATCTCTTTGATTTATTGGATTAAGGCAAAGACACCATAAAACCAAAACACGTATCGAAACCAACGTTGAGAGAGCCGGTGAGAGAGAAGGAGAAGGAATAGAGAGAGAGAGAGAGAGAGAGAGAGAGAGAGAGAGAAGGGGAGGCAGAGGCTGAAGGGGAGATAGGCAAAGATACAGAGAGAAACTAACACAGAAGAGAGAGACAGCGAGAGAGACAGAGAGAGAAGGAGAAGGAATAGAGAGAAAGAGAGAGAGAGAGAGAGAGAGTAAGAGAGAGAAAGACAGAAGGGGGGGGGGGAAGAGACAGAAGGGGAGAGAGACAAAGATACAGAGAGAAACGAACACAGTAGAAAGAGACGGAGAGAGAGAGATAGAGAGAGAGACAGAAGGGTGGGAGCAGAGACAGAAGGTGAGAGAGACAAAGATACCAAAAAAACAAACACAGAAGAGGGATACAGACAGAGAGACCGAGAGAGAGACAAAGATAGAGACACAGAGAGAGAGACAGAAGGGTGGGAGCGGAGACAGAAATGGAGAGAGACAAAGATAGCAAAAAACAAACACAGAAGAGAGAGACAGAGAGAGAGAGAGAGAGAGAGCATGAAATGGAGAAATGAAGAGAAAAGAAAGTGATGTCGAAGACAAAGGGAAAGAAAGAATATATCTATTCGCTTCCAAATGTGACATCTATATTCTGATACTAGAAAAAGTAGAGTTTATATCAATGTTGCAGTAAGTTCATTTATCTGGAAAGCTCCGTCTTTTATATGACTTGAATTGTCTTTAAAATGGGCGTTGACCAGGCAACAACCAACCAACAATAACTAATTTGGGTATAAGTAGAAAAGACTTCTGTTTTGTCTCTTACTACTACTACTACTACTACTACTACTACTACTACTGATAATCAGGCTTTTGGCATAATATGTCAGTTCACTGAAATCTGATTCATCTGGTATAAGAACTCGTACATTTTCAAGATGTTGCATATTTCAGTTTGGGTTAGAATCAGACCTCGCTGTGAAAGGGTTACGACCCTGCGAAAATAAACAGGACGTGGAAAGTAATAACAACCAACCTACCACACTAGGCCATATGCCCTGAAAATTAGGACTGTCACACCAGAGCCTATACGCTCAGGTTATGAGTATTGGACTAACTTGACATAATATTTGTTTTTATTATTTCTGCTTTGTCCCCAGACTGGTGAGGCGGTTTACACCCGATGAGTTGACAGCTATCCCCACGGCGGTTGGCGTTGTCATGTTACCAATGATCATGTTTCCCATTGACATACTCGTCGATATCGGCGTTACCTTCATTCTCACGCCTGTCGCGAGGATTATCACCGCTTGAGGAGCAGAAAATGAGAAGGAGGAAATAGAGGGGAAAGGCGAAAGAGGAGGAGGGGAAAGAGGAGTAGGTGGAAAAGAGGGGAAAGAGGGGAAAGAGGGGGAAAGAGGGGAAAGAGGTGAAAGAGGGGGGAAAGAGGAGAAAGAGGGGAAAGAGGAGAAAGAGGGGAAAGAGGAGAAAGAGGGGAAAAGAGGGGAACGAGGAGAAAGAGGGGGGAAAGGGGAGAAAGAGGGGAACGAGGAGAAAGAGGCGACCG
>JAUEKZ010000004.1:13900-17785 GCA_031471865.1 Melibe leonina | reverse complement strand
TCTCTCTCTCTCTCTCTCTCTCTCTCTCTCTCTCTCTCACACACACACACACACACACACACCCAGACAAATACACAATCTGACATAAAGACGTGATATTCACATTGCCCACACTCGCCTATGTACACAGACACTATCTCTAGACCCCCTCCCCCCTCTCTCTCTCCTCTAGCCCTCTAAATCTCTGTTATACTCACACATACACACACACACACACACACACACACACACACACAACCACTGAGAAAGTCGTGTAATATTCACATCATATCTCATCGGCGTGAGCACACACACACGTACACACACATACACACACTCACGCATACATACAAACACACTCACACACACATACGCACACTCACTCATACATACAAACACACTCATACACACATACACACAGAAATACACACATACACATACACCCCCATTCTCTCCGATACAACCAATTATCTATACACATTTAGCTTAGAGCTCTCACTTCAACCCCGATACGCCCTCCAACACCCCCAACAGCCCCAACAGCCCCAACACCCTCCATTTACAGCCTCCCAAAATACCAACCAACACCCCCAACACCCCTAACACCCTCCATTTACAGCCTCCCAAAACACCCCAACACCCCCAACACCCTCCATTTACAGCCTCCCAAAATACCAACCAACACCTCCAACATCTCCAACATCTCCAACACCTCCAACACCCCCAACAAGTTACGAGTCATTCCGTACATGCTGTGAGTGTGTGTGTGTGTGTGTGTGTGTGTGTGTGTGTGTGTGTGTGTGTGTGAACGTGTGTGTTGTTGGTGTTGCTCTTACGTCTCAATCATTATAACATTATTATCATGGTGATGATGATTATGATAATGATAATAATGATGATGATGATGGTGATGATGATCATGATGATGATTATTATTATTATTATTAGCACAAAAATGATGATGTTGATGTTCATTATGATCATTATTATTATTATCATCAGCATCATCATCATCTGTATTATTAATTGTTATGATTATCGTTATCATTATCATTGTTATTATTATTATCATCATTCTATTATATTATTTTTTTTATCATTATTATTCTATTCATATTATTAATATGGTCACTTGTGCTATTGTTTTTAGTAGTATCTAGTATCTATTTTCATTATTAACCGGTTATAATTTAACTTTTTTTAAAATCAATTTCTTCTAGACGGACAAAAATGATTAATCGTGTCTTGAATGACAGTAAAAATCGTGGTGACTTTTATTGTGTATTAAGTGAATTGAATTGGAACAAATCCACTGAACGGTTGTTAGTCTATGATAATATTATGGTGGCAACTGAAGAAATTCAACCGACAAGAGCGTTTCTAGTACAAGTTTAGCGCTTACATTACCTAGCAGTTGTAAGCGCCCTGAAACTCTCAATAAACAAACAAACAGAAAGTCAAAACGCCCTCATTGATGCAACACCAGAACAAACAGGTTGTCTTCTTGATGTTCCCAATCTCACACACTCCTTTCGTGAGGATAACGATAGCACGATACTAACATATCCGGGACCTTGAACTTGACATGTACCAAAAGGTCAGTCCCATCTCCGGCAATCTGACCTTGATCCCGACATGAACCCAAAGGTCAGCCCCACCTCCAAACACCTGGCCCTGCAAGCTGGAGGGGACCGGAAGAAGAACGGTTTGTGTGGGGGCGTCACCACCAACAGCTTTAACAATGGCGGCGGGAAGCAACAGGTCATGTCCGGTACGGATTCTGGGATCGACCTCACCAGCCTTGACCTCGTGACGTCACTGGCTTCAAGCCCCGTCTCGGCCAATCATGTGCGATTTACGCCGGAAGTTAGCAGAAGGGAGATTGCGGGACGTCGCAGCAATGAGAGAGACAGAGACATAGACGGTTCAAGCAGTTTTAGTGTGAATAACGGCAATAACGCGTCAGCCGTCACGGGTTTAGAGACTTCCGGAAGTAGTAGATCCCCTGCCAGGTATCATCATACAACTGCACATGCGCATGCGCAGACCACCGGCTGTAGCATACCTAAAGGGGGCACTGTGAACGGGGGAGGAGGAGGAGCCATGAAACCAGGTGTGAGGAGGGACTTTGTTAACCCTGACACGTCTTTCGATTCGGGGATTATTGTCAGTATGAGTAATAATAATAATAATAATAATAATTGTAATAGTAATACTAGTAACAATAATAATGGCTGTGGTAAAACCGCGCACAAAGTGTTTGCTTCAGCTGAGCAAACTCACCCTCACCCTTCTCGTGTGAGTAGTTTTGTGAATGGAGTAGGAGGAGGTGTTGGTGTTGGTGGACGAGGAGGAGGAGGAGGACACATTCCACCTCGCGGCGTCCCAGCGGCATCGTCGTCGGCGGCGTCTTCTTCCAAACCGCCAAGCCCCTCCGGACACTGGGGCAGTAGTGGTAGTAGTAGCGGTGGTAACGCCCCCGTGTCTGCACCACATTACGCCACCGGCCGCACCGCCGCCGCCATCACCAGAAGCAGCTCTCTCAACTATGAGGAAGGCCACCACCCTCACTACGCGGGGTCCGGAGGTCAAGCCCTCGCCAACGCCTCGGTTCAAAGAAGCCGCTCCTTCACCACCTCCAACCGCCCCGACCCCAACGGCGGCTCCGCAATGCCTCATTTCGAACGAGGAGGCGTCCCTCCCTCTTCCTCCTCCTCTATCCCCTCCCCCTCCTCCCACCACAACGCGGAAAGAGAGAGGATACTCATGAGGAACCTAGCTTACGAACTAACCCAGACGGTTCTAGCCTCCAAATCCCCTTCTCCTTCCTCTCTTTCTCAAGCCAGCTATGGCAGCAGTAACAGCAACAACAAACAGAATACTCAGTCCAAGCCTGGCACGCCTGCCATTTTACGCAACGGGATGCACCACCACCACCACCAACACCAACACCACCACCAACATCATCAGAACAACAACAACAACAACAATATTAATAATAATAATAATAACAACAATAATATTCATAACAATAATAACAATAACAAAACACCAAACTCTCGTAGAAGAGAATTGAACCCAAACCTCCCCCCTGGTCACTATCCAGACCCCAACCAGCTACGCAACCTCCACCTATCGGCCACGAGCGTTCAAACATCCTTAATCTACTCGGACCGGGTCGAGTCCATTTTGCCGGCTTCGTCGAGTTTCAGCGAGTCAGTCGTGTACAGACCCGACTCGCAGAAACTGTCTTCGTTCGGGAATGGTTCGTCGGTGCATTCGTCCTCCCCCTACAACACCACCACCACCTGCTCTAGCGGTCAGCCAATCAGGCACGTCGACCAGTGCTATACCCCTGAAATGTCACGACCTCCGACCTCTTCTTTCGGGGTCATGGGCAACACCGCTCTTCTTCCCCACTCCCCCAGAGAATACCGAACATCTCGGAGGGAGGACCTGGCTCTGAAACTGCCTCCCCCTCACCCTAAAGAACCAGGACGGGAAAGAAGCCTGGGGAGGTCGTCTTCCGCTAGAACGGCCAGCGGTATTTCCGACAGGGACAGCAGTGCCAGCCCCGTGGTTCGATTGAGACGTGACCTACATCCTCACAGTTTCCCAAACTCTTGTGCCGACAGCGTAGTCAAAGTGTCGTCAACATACGACCAGCTGATGGCCTTGATCGCGGCGGACGAGGTGTCCTCCTCCTTGTCCACCCCTCCCTCCTCCTCCCTCTCCTCCATGTCCTCTGTGATGAGTAAAGACGCGGCCACCAGCAGCCTCTCCAACCCGACGGATTCCGGGTCTCCGGCCAACTCGGTCTGCAACCACCACCCGGATTCTTCCTCTGTCCCGGAGCCGTCTGGCGTCCGAGGAGGAGGAGGAGAATTTGCGACTTCCGGTTTGATG
>JAUEKZ010000004.1:6400-8900 GCA_031471865.1 Melibe leonina | reverse complement strand
AATATAAGAATCACTATGACGAATGAAAATTAAACAAACAAAAACCCTTATTCGTAAGCCCTGCGGGGTTTTTTTTTTTTTATCTTTTAAAAATACCCCATAACATAATAATAAAGAAAAAAATATTGATACTAACGGCAATACGTGGACTATCAGCTATCATATGATTTATTCCTCTACACAGACACCAATAACCAATAAATGAATCGATCGGCACCTTTTCTTAACCCTTTCAATGCTGTTCTATTTCTGCTGTTCTATTTGTGAAGCTGCTAATGAGATATCAGGATCTTCAAGATCTGGCTGATCTCATTCCAGATTCTTATCCAATCCCTGCCGTGCCACACGTAAGACGTTACGTTACAATTGCCGTTTTCGCAGCTGTCTCGCGAATCAGGCGGCTCGGTATCATGAGCACAGAGATTATAGGCTGGCCCGGTGTCAGTATACTGTGACTGGGTGATAATAATAAATAATAATATCCGAGTGGGCCACCCACCCGTTTATCTGGTGTGGCTTAGCAGTAGCTTGACTTTAGTTTTTCCTTGTGTGGCCAGATTTTTGTCTCTAGTATAGATGAAACATTTGAGTGCGTGTGTGTGTATGTAAAATTACGTTGTTGTTTCAGTATTTGGTGTACAGCGCTCGGAGCTTATACTCGTATGGGATAGAGCGCTATATAAATGCTATTTATTATTACTATGACTTGTCAAGAGATTTCAGCCTTTGATACGGCCAAAAGGTGTTAACCCTCTCACCGCGGGGTCTGATTTCTAACCAAGCACATCATGCAAAAACTTCAAAACTGACCCAGCATACCAGGAAGAATACATGTACCAGGAAGGATACATGTACGTATTCCAGGAAGGATACTTGTACGTATTCCAGGAAGAATACAATCCAACCAGATAAATCAGATGTCCATGTGGATTGACATATTATGTATATAAGATACAAATTCAGGCTTTTGGCATAATATGTCAGTCCACATGGACATCTGATTTATCTGGTAAAGTAGAAGAACAGGCAAATCTTAAAGATTTTGCACATAATTTCTGTTCGATTAGAATCATACGGGACCCCGCTGTGTAAGGGATAAACAGAATCGGGCAACAAAAACACCAACACGTCAACGACAACAACAACACGACAACGACAACAACAATCACAACAAAAAACGGATTATCTCCATAACCAGACAACCAAAGCTTTTTGTCCTTCCACACAAGCAAATAAAGAAACCTGTCCAGCAGTCCTCCTGTCCTTTCGAATGACCCAGCAATAAACAACATTATTGTTTCCTATGGCAACACCACTAACATAACATAACATGTTAACGGCGCAACGACCGGTCACCTCATCTCACAAATACATATCAACAATTAATTAATTAACAAATAAAATAACGTTTCGGCATAAGCTCTTAGTCGGGACACACAACACAGATAACAAAAAAAAAAACAAAAAAAAAAAAAAAAAGGAAGAGAAAATAATATGAAATAAATACACTTTAAAAATGTTTCCGTATTTTCTCATATTTTTCTTTCTCTCTGCTTGTGTGTCAAGAAAAATGTCTCCCACTGAACTGAAACACTATCATCTTCTCGTGTCTTGCCGTTGGCCATTATGTGATCACTCTACTCTAACAAGTTTTTCACATCATTAACCCTTTCGCAGCGAGGTCTGATTCGGACCAAAACTAAAATATATGCACAATCTTGAAATTTATGTACTACGTGCTTAGGCTTTTGGCATAATATAATAATATATCAGTTCACTGAAATCTGTATTTATCCGGTATAGGAACAGACAAATCTTGACGATTTTGGGTGTTCTTAGCATTAAAAGGGTTAATGTATACATATATATATATACAATCAGTCATCTTGTAGAACATATCACACCTCGGATAAACGCGTCCAGTGTGTGGCTTACGAATCAAGCCTTGACTACTTGGAAGACGTGCTAATAAAATAGTCCTGGGATGGGCTGCTCTGTGTGCAACCATCTACGCAAATCCACCGATTTGTTTAACATTCATCTATCGACACGCGTCATCATCATTACTTCTATTCCAGCAACTACCTAACGCATAACACGCCTTCACTCTGACCTTCCTTACATTTCTTCACGTTAAAGTTTATATTATATATATATATATAAACTATATACTATTACTACATCAATAGTGTCTTCATTATCGTCCAGAGCTATTATCAAAATTATTACATTACTCGCTGGCGGAAAAAAACCAAATACACACACACACACTCACACACACACACACACACACACACACACACACACGAAAATAAAATTTAAAAAACACTAAAAATCTGTCGCGGACAAACTGATAAGAAGCTCGGTTTAGTTAGCCCTTTTTAAAAAAAATCATACTAATAGGCAGCGTACTCCATCCCCCCCCACCCCCTCTTTCCCCAAATTGACATGCACACTCATACACCCACAGCTCCCTCCCCCCTCCCCGATAAAAAATATC
>JAUEKZ010000003.1:23335-33598 GCA_031471865.1 Melibe leonina | reverse complement strand
GAGAGAGAGAGAGAAAGACGCGCACACGCATACAACCCCCCCCCCCCCACACACACACACACAACGTTCTAATCTAAATATTTAGTCAAACCTAAAGAGTTCGGAGATTTAAATCTTTTTTCTGTTTGAAAAAAATAAAATTATTCCACAATGCTTGCGATTTGCTGCTTTCAACTCTTTAAATACAAACACGTACTATACGGGCATAGTAGTAGTACATGAGGGGATACGGCCAGGTCATTTTCAATTTGGACGCGTGATGCCGGGTTTGTCAATACACACTCACACATTATTATAGTACACACAGTCAACTTTCTGACGGAGTGGCGGGCGGAAAACGATTACCACTCTACGACTATTACCCAAAGGCTTTTGTTTGTGGCCTCAATGGCCCTTGAACTTGAAATTAATTGGACGAGTGTTTGGTACTTTTCATTCACTTTAATCCCCTGACAATGAATGCAGTTTTAACTCTACACCAGATGAATTTAGCGTTTGCAAAAAACCCAATTAAACACATAATGTGTTTGTATGGGGAAGTCATGGGCTGTTTCCCTTGTTGTATTAGTCGTTGCCCCAGTCTCTCGAGTCTTTATTGTTGTTAGTGTTAGGGGGAGGGGCGGAGGGAGGGGAGGAGTGTCTTTATGATTTTAAATGTGTTCCAACGTGTGGTGAGTACGTATGGCAGGCCGTGGAATCAACTTTGTTTTATGCGATTTGATTAAAAGAAGCCAAAACATGACAGAAATGTCTATCAAGGCAAGGATTTTGAAATGGACAAACACTCTCCCCCCCCCCCCCCTATGTCAGTTCTACGGTCTCTGGCCCCACCCCCTTCTTTCTCTCCTCTCTCTCTCTCTCTGTCGATCACACGCACATACACACACACACACGCACATACACTCACACACACACAAACACACACACACACACACTCTCTCTGTCTCTCTCTCTCACGCTCTCTCAGACATTATTCGTTTCGTTTTTCTTTCTGCCGTCGCGTTCTTTCTGCCATCGCGACGAGCGCACGGACCTTTGTTCGGAAAATGAAAGTGGTGATCTATAATTCATGTACACTACTGGTGGTGATGGTGGTGCTGGTAGTAATGGTAAGCCCTGCACAACACTAGCACTAGCACCGCCTGACTTACAGACTGATTGAATGACAGGCTGAATGACTGACGGACTAACCGACTGACTGACGGACTAACTGACGGAGAGACTAACTGACTGAATGACTGGTTGATTCATTGGATGAACGACTGACTGGCTGACTGGCTGAAAGACTGATGGACAGTCTGACGGACTGGCTGGCTAACTGAATGACAGTCAGACTGACTGAATGACTGGTTGACCGAATAGCCTACTGATTGACTAGATGAATGATTGGTTGATAACTTATTTGTTTGTTTATTTAGAGTTTTAGGGCGCTTTGAACAAATACGGTATATGAGCTTCCCTTTAACAAAATCGACTGTTTCCCTGACAAAAAGGACATACACTTATTTCATTATATTGTGTTAAGTACGTACCCAAGAAAAGAAATAGAAAGTAAAAAATGGGACAATAGGAGAAATGATGATATATTGTATATATTAATATGATCGGTGACACAATTGCTAAACACACTATCATTATATACGCATCAGACAAACGAAAAGACAAGCCAGTGAATATCTTCCCATCCACGGTCATCCCCTCTCTATTATTGAATCATAATCAAAAGCAGCAAGAAACTGTGGTAGATATGTTGACTGAATGAGCGGACCTGACTACTGTAACTGAGAGAGAGAGAGAGAGAGAGAGAGAGAGAGAGAGAGAGAGAGAGAATTAGATGAGAGCGTTGTCCTCACTTGTCTTCCACTCTCTCTCTCTCTCTCTCTCTCTCTCTCTCACACACACACACACACACTCACACAGAGAAACAAACACACCCACATGCACACCTTTTGTCACAGGTGAGAGTAAAGACACTACAAGACAAAGACATTAAGGTAAACTCATAAATGTCGAGAGTCGATAAAGACAAAAGAAGAGCAAAGGGGAAACGTATGGGGACGGCATGTCAGGTATTAAAAAACATGATTATCATAAAAGCGCGCGCACACATACACACACACACACACACACACACGCACACACAAGAACATTTACACACACCTGGGGGTAAAAACCATAGGGCCATCATAGGTGAAGTGATGGTAGGCTATGTATGTAAATGTAAGTAGATAATAGTAAAAGCTACTCAACTGTTTTCATCTCTAACATAATCACGTCCACTCACTACTCTCTTTACTCAAAAAGG
Organism: Melibe leonina; assembly: GCA_031471865.1. Classification (NCBI taxonomy): domain Eukaryota; kingdom Metazoa; phylum Mollusca; class Gastropoda; order Nudibranchia; family Dendronotidae; genus Melibe; species Melibe leonina. Next base: position 31,293 of record JAUEKZ010000003.1, on the reverse strand, counting down.
AAATGAGTTACCACGATATCTCTCTCTCTCTCTCTCCCTCTCTCTCTCTCACTCTCTCATTCTTTCTGTGCGTGCGTGTTCTTTCAAAACAAAACTGTCAGCATCTTTTTTAATTGACTGACATAAATTTATAAAAATACATTTATTACGCTTTTTTATTAAGAAGAAAAAGAAGACGATGATGATTATGGTAGAGAGTCATGAGTCCTCGTTCCTCCCATTCAAGTGAGATCGTGTTTGAAAAAAGGATAGAAAATGGAAATTCTTAAATAGATGGACTGTATAATACAAGCTTATAGCCAGCTGGGCCGACTCATGAAAACAAGTCACAGTCGAAGACTTAACCCTTTCACTGCTAAAGACACCAACATGTTCAAGACTTGCCTATTGTTATACCAGATAAATCAGATTTCCGTGAACTGACATATGATTTATATGGTACAAGAACAGGTACATTTTAAAGATTTTGCAAATGAAACAGCTGGGCTTGAATCAGACCTCAGAGTGAAAGGGTTAATAACGATGGCAGTGAGGATTGAGTACCAAGGGGGGCGGGGGGAGGGGGGAGAGGGGGGGGGGAGAGGGGGACGACGACGGGGGGACTACGTGTCAAATCAATGACATTGTTTTGGGCATGAAAGGCATGAAAGGCACACACCCGGCACTGGTGGAATCGTGGTTCAGGAAACGAAATGTAAAAGTACGGGACACATGACATGGTAATTTATCATACTTTCATTCGTTCTGACAGGACAGCTAATAGTACACATAACCCGACCAAATCCACAGTCATAATGTCACTTTTTACAGTTTTATAGGTATAAAAAGAAGTTATCCATCCATTCATTCAAGCCCTTTAGCGAATGGAATAAAGACAGACTTCATACACAACCCGACAAGGCCCTTTACCCTGGGTTTTCCTCGGGGTATGTGCCAGTGTGTGTTCTTATCTCTACTAAGTGTGTGTGTGTGTGCGCGCGCGTGTGTGTGTGTGTGTGTGAATGTGAGTGAGTATGCGCGTGCTTTCGCGTGCCCTGGATTCTAAATTGCGTGAGCGTCGTGTGTTCTCGTCTCGACTCGGCGGCAGTGGTGGGTGAGTGGTCGTCGTGAGGAGGGCACAAGGCACAACAAGGAAGGCACAGGGCGGAATGGGCGAAAGGGGGGGGGGGGGCGGCGGGGGGGGAATTGTCATGTCTTGGTCTGTCGTTCCCTCACACAGGGACACACGCGCAGACACATTCACTCACACACCAGTGGAAAACAGTACAGTATCTCCTGAACACACTTGAAGGCATCACTAGATTGAATGAAAGAGATCGACGGATAATAAGAGAGAAAGAAAGAGAGTAAGAGAGTGAGGAAGAGGGGATGCGAGTGGGGGAGAGGGTAGAGAAGTGCGGATGATAGGGTGGATAAGAAAGTGAGGATTAGAGATTGAGAGAGAGGATTCGAGTGAGAGAGAGAGAGAGAGAGAGAGAGAGAGAGAGAGAGGGGGGGGAGAGAGAGAGAGAGAGAGAGAGAGAGGGGGGGGGGGAGAGAGAGAGAGAGGGGAGGTGGATAATGAGAGATAGAGAGGGATAGAAACAGAGATAGAGAGGGGGGGAGGTGGATAATGAGAGATAGAGAGGGATAGAAACAGAGAGAGAGAGAGCGAGTTGTGTAGGCCTTTATGTGTGTTTGAGTAATGTGAAGATTGAGTCGAGGAGACAAAAGGCCTGTAACATGGCAACCGCGGGTTGGGAGAAAACACATCCGTTCAGTTTAACGCTGCAGGGCAGAGTAGGTCACTTAATGAAATGAGACAGAAAAACTCAATCATGCAAATGACAGGCTAAATAATGAATATATGATGTAGTCCATGCCCTAGACTCTTTCTACTTTCTCTCTCAAATTTTGTCTTTGCTTCTCAAATAAAAATAAGAAGACAAGGAGAAAATATAAAATAATTTGACTGTAAAATTATATTTCAAGAACTGTATAAATTCAACAAAACAAGGAAACCGAAAACATCTGCTATAGGAATTGAAAAATTGATTGTAAAATGAATTATAATTGAAAATGAAATGACACGACACACATATATCACTTGAATTAGTAGAAATGTACACAAAAATCTTGCGCCCTATTTTGAGATAGATTTCTGTGTATGGGAGAATTCGACATTGCCGCTGATTAATTGATACGAAATGCTTTTTCTTTGTTTTTCATGAATGATGAAGCAAAATAAGTCTTGTTATCAGGTCTCTCGATGCTTTTATGATAAGTAAAAAAAAAGGATCTGTATTTTTTAACTTGGCAAAATTAATTTGAACGAAGAAAGAAGTAATTAGTAATAAAGTAAAACAGAAAAAAAAAGGCAAAGAAACTAATCAGTAAAAAGTGAGAAAAAAAAAGAAAAAAAAGGTTGCAGGATAGAATCAAAGAAAGAAGATCGAAAAGAAAAATTGAGAAGATGAGAAAAGAAAAGACTGAAAAAAATTGTTCCTCTTTTACTTTGGGGTGATTTTTAAATGATTAAAACATGTGTTTGGACAATTGAGAAATCCAGGGAGGATGAATTTTGAACAGAAGGGCATGAAAAAGTGAGAATGAATTATATAAAAAAATCAACAAACAAAAAAGAAAAAAACCAAGAGCGAGTGTATAAATGTGTTCGCAAAGTTTCCAAGCTAAAGAAAAAGGAGGGGGGAGAAGGTATTATTTAAATTATTAGGCCTATACGTGTATGATGAAAACAATCGGCACATGTAGTAGAGCTGAAGTAGTGCATAAGAAGCACACAGATCGACAACAAACAGAAAAATCTATTTCGCAAGTTCCTCGATAACATTTTTATCTTCAGACTGCTCAAAACTTGTTCAACTACAAATCAAATTAATTTCTATCATCTCATGATGAAATTGTTTGCTCAAATCTCAACAGACACCCTTAAAAAAAGTTACAAATCTTTTTTATTTAATAGATGAGTTAAATTAAGTTTTTATGATATTTCATATTTTATTAATAATCTCTGATATTCTTTGACCATACTGAGAAAATAGTATGACCCTATTTAAGTCTAATAGCTGGACAAATAATCCTGAAATACAAAATATTAAACAAAAAAGTTATATAATAAAAATCAAAATTATATTCAAAATTATGAAAACTTAGGGATTGACATGGTAAAAATTAATTTACTTAACGTAGATATATGGGAAATTCTACTTTACATCTAAAGTACAAGCCAATGATACCGATTATAGCAGATCGTTTCAACAGAAAATCATCGAAATGATGTATTGTTTGAAATCGAAAGCAAAAAAAAGGTGTAAGAAGAAAAAAAAACTCTGAGAAGAACGAAGAAAAATCATAAGTAGGCCTACCGATGAATACAAAACAAATGTACAACAAAAATTAAACAAAAAGGTTGAAATAATGAGAAATTTAAAATAAAAACCCAAGTGAAACGTTGCATCATCAGATAGGTGACATCGAAAGGATAAAACATAGATAATTCAGACTTTACCTGCCAGACGAAGAGCGGACATCCTTTGAAATTCTGGTTCCTGTAACCATTTCCACATTCGACGAAAAGTTTCTCTTCCTGATTTAAGTTTGCTCCATGGTTTAGGATTTCGTAAAAGGTCACTTAGAGTCCCTTGACTTCGACAAAGGACCCTTTGGGCAAAGACTGCTTGAGGGATACTGTAACGTTTCAGTTCACTGCTAATTCTCTGGGCAAGTTCTTTTGTGTTGATCTCTTCAATTTCATGCTGCTGCTTGTTCTGTAAATCAAGAGAAGTACCTGGCCGTTCTCTCTGTGGACTTTCACTATGAGGGGATGGAGTAGGTGCGTTGTGAATTCCATTCATAGAAACCATCATGGAATTTGGCGAATGTAAACGTCCAGCGTTATGGTCTACCATTCTCATCGGTGATGCAGCATAAGAGTCGACGTAACTGTTAGGAGATGCCATTTTCGGCTCTGATTTTGGGGAAGCAAGTCCATTATGTGTGTAACCGTAAGAGCCGAGACTCTGTTGGTAGTTTATGTTGTTAGTGGACATCATAGTCATAGCAGTCGACCCCAAAGCAGGTCCCATGTTCATACTCACCCCGATTCCAAGTTTTTCATACCTGTGGCCGTATGCTGCCATATCCATGATTCCTGCACCCAAACCTTGATTTTGGGGCATAAGTGTGAAGCTGCCACTGACATTAGGTCCTGTAACATTGACATGACTGAATTTATCCGAAACAGTAGAAATGGGAGGAAGTGGTTGTAGAGGTGTTAGAGTGGCGTAGTTGTTTGGGCTGTAACTAGGGCTCATCCTGCCGTTTAGTGTATGGTATGTCACATCTCCCATTTGGGAACGAAACTCACTGGAGTCGATCATTGTGCTCACACTGACCGGAATAGCTTCCGAACGTGTGATGCTCGTTTCAAGATCGTCTTGGGGGTTCACGTAATCCGGTTCTTGTGGTGAGGGTTGGCTCTGAGTGGCCGTACCGTTAGACGAATCACCGTTGATTTGTTGATCAGCCGAAAGCTCGCCAATGTTTTCCATCGTCATTCCTACAAGCAAAAACGATCGAACAATAAAGAATGATAAACTGTCACTTCTTGTAACCTCTGGTACAGCTTTGCTGGTTGGTTCGTTCGATTTAGAAGGCTATTACGTACGCTTGGGAACAGTCACAGTGAAACCTCCGCAAGCCTCCATGTTTGGACAGCTGTCACCCAACGACCTGCGCAGAACGGACTGCGCACGCCGATACTTTGCACTGCGCATGCGTGAATAATTTTCCGAGAAGACACGAGTTAGCAATGTCGCAGGGGTCTGCATATGCTTAGCGTAACTGGGTTCAGTTCTTCAAGATGATCAGACAATACACTTGTCTGCTCCAGCAATATAACAGTTTTCCTTGCTCTGATATTAATCAAAATCTCAGCAATTGAACCCCCCTCGTCAATATCGCCCAAAATCATATTGTTACCCTCACTAAAAGGAAGATTAAAATTGTTTCCCCCAAAGGCGTAGGTGACAAATCTTGAAGAAATTAGGGACTGCCCACAATCAATCTTTCATTGAACTTCGCGGGCAAATTTGACAAGTTTAACAAGTGTGAAAACAGCTTCAATGATTTTCGATTTCATCAGAGAAATTGTTCAATACACCGTGCGGTTAAAACTGATAGCTTCTTCCGAGCTTTCGCAAAGGCCCGCTGCCCACAGCGGTGAATGTAGTCTAGTCTAGATAGTCGGACTTTGTTGATACTCTCGTGGCCCTGCGTACTTTTTATTTAAATCCTTTGATATTTTTTTCCACTCTTTGGAAACGGATTAACTTGCTGCGAGTGTTCAATAACGCTGACGTCAAATCTAGGTAGGCTTTCATTTAACATATTATGCATGCTCCTGACTTTTTCTTGAGAGATTAACAAAAGCTCGTAATTGTTTGTGAGGGCGCGCAGTGAAACAAAACAAAACAACTTCTCCGGATTTATTTAAAACGAGGGAACGCAGACGTGCGCATGTAAAACAAGAGAACACAATTAAAGGCACACACGTACACATATCTAAAGGGGAATGGGAAGAGCCTTAATAATATTTCTTTTAAAATGTTTTAATGTGTCAACTAAACTCGCGGAACTTTTTGATCAACCGCCGTGTTATATTTTATGAAATACCTTACTGGTTATAAATCTTGCATACCTACCTTCAAGCCATTAGCTATATCATCTGTAACTTCGAAAACCCATGCACTAAGAGAATTATTTAAGCAACAGTCACAGCAATGGCAAAAAGAGGTGTATACTATTTCACTAAAGATGATTAAGATGATTTTAGCTATTGATTTTACAAAATCGCTAATCGAAAAAAAATTATAACACACTAAAAGAAGAAAGATAAAGGTGCGAACACAAACGTATTCACAAAATTATATTTTCTCATACATATGCTTCCACACACTCACTTTCTCTCCCTCACTCCCTCTTTCTCTTTTCTTCCCACCTTCCCGTCCCCCTCTCTCGTAATTTTTTTGCTACACACACATTTAAAACAAAACAAGCTAGTACATGTTCAATAACTGATCATGAAAAGAAAAATAGACATATTTTCCGAAAATTGTAAAGCGCTGAGAACATTTCTTTGGGATGGGGGAAGAGGGAGGGGGGAGGGGGAGGGGGTGTGGGGTTAAACGGTTATATTGTTATTGTTGATGTGTATAGTCACGTGAAGGTATGTATATTGTTATTGTTTTTGTCCTATTTTCTCTATTTGTATTGTCACTAATTGTAATAGTGAAGGGTTGTCGTATGAATAAATTCTCCAGAAGTGCGTGATGGAGAATATTCGAAATAAAGGTTTTAGTGTCGTACGTTTTATCTGAAGGATAAAAAAAAGGGGGGGGGGGCAGGAGAAAAAAAACTATAGACTTGTAAAGGAAATTATATCGATTTTGTGTTGTACATATAGTAAAATATCAAATGAAATCTTGGAATTTCAAAAATAAAAAATGACTTGTTTTTTTTCGTTTCTACGGCCGTATGTGATTGCTAGACTAGATATGTATTATTTTGAACAACATGATTTCTTGAAGTTACTCGGCAAAAATATCTCTCCTGATTATTATCTGGTTATTTTTTCCCAATGTTATTGTTGACAATGTGTGGAAATAATGTAAAAGATTTTTCTTATAAATATATTCGCCCGATCTGCTTCTTTGTTATCACGACCCGCTTAGCACATGAAGCATATATTTTTTATGGGCTTTTAAAAGCTTAAACGCTAGTTAAATACATGAATAAGATGCCAACATTTATTCAAAATATTTTGATTTCGTTGAAAGGCATTTGAAGTATTTTAAATTACTTAAAAATGTTTGTTTACATTTGTCAATGCTAGTAAGAGTTCTCCAAATTAAGGAGATAAAAGAAGTCTCCCAAACCTATGAAGATGGCCTCTCTCAGAGCATGCAAAGAACTTCTCGCACTTGCGTGTGGACAAAAAGTGACTCTACTTGATAATAGGTAACTCAAAATTTTAGAAGGAATGCCCAAGGTGTTTTGAAACCATTTGGTGCATGTTTTGTGCTTCAAATACTTCTAGATCACGCGTTTAACTTTAGTCATAGAGTTCCGTACCACCTGATGCCTTCTTTCGGTTTCACTTTAGACCTATAGTCTAGAGTCTGTGTTTTGATTTTGAAATTTCCTGACTTTTTAAACACAGATCTAAGACTAGCCAAATGAAAACTTTTGAAGACCTTTTTAACCATGAAGTGATAACGTCTTTTGAAAGTTGTAGCCTTGATGTGTGCTAAAGCCATGTCTGCATTCTCGCTGCTCCTTCTTTGATCCTGTAACCTCTGACCCCGACGTCTTGGATAGAATGTTCAGTATTTAGATGGACAGCTCAATTCTCAATCCTTAATCAAACATGGTGGCTCGTGATATATAGGATTTTATCAGTCTGTTATTCCCCTGTTAGTGGATGAAATTTGGAGAAAAAAAACCACCAGATTTATCTAAAATTTTAAGTTGAATGATCTAGTTTAGACTTAGAATCGTCTAATGAGGGTTAGAGTCTCAGAAATAGATATAATGTGTGTATTGATATCATACGACAGATAATACATTGGTTATTGGGAGCCACCACGTTTAATCTGTAATTGAGCTACCAAGTGTTGTATTCAAGACGACTATGGCGGGGTAACAACAAACCTCTGCTGTCAACCTTAAGTAAAAAATGTGTATTCTTATGCATTTTCGTGCAGCGTACGCATTTACGCATTTTGCTGAGAATCGTACGCATTATTCATATTCAATTTCTGTAATAAAATAAAAAATGATAGAAATCAGTGAACCAAACCCTTTGTCCAGTTTTTTCTTGATAGAGATGAGATAAACTTGAGAGAGTATGCAGTGCAGAAACGAGACAAAGCCAAGGAAAGCAGAAAAATGGAGAAACA
>JAUEKZ010000002.1:98651-109077 GCA_031471865.1 Melibe leonina | reverse complement strand
TTATTATTTGAAAATTCTCATCTATCAAACTGGCTAAGACTCTTTCTTAGTAAGAGTGATGTCAAGCATGAATAGCTGTTAACAAGGAGTGGATGTCAGACCGAGTTTAAATCCCCACATGACCAATGGAAAAACAAACCATGATCGCCTTGAGTAAGGCAGTCTACCTCACTTGACTCAAATTGCATTGCTGCTCTGTGGCTGACGCTTGGGATGTCCAAGTCATTCTTTGGGATAGACTTAATTTTCCTTGAGGATAGATAAAGCAAGGGTGCCAGACTTTCTGATATTTCAGGAGTAACCTAAACGAGAAAGCAACAGGTCGAAAATTTCCTGAATGGATTGGCAAAATTTTACCTGTCACATTTTAGGATTGGTGTAGTTTTACAAAAGGGGTTGTGTGTACATATGTGGGCCTATTGCAAAAGCATGTTTTTAGCCTTAAGCAGTGTTTTATACTATTCTTACATGTCAGTTTGATTTAAAAGCGAAAAAAAAAGGTTTTCAGGATTGGCAAAATTTTGCCAGTCAGATTTCAGGAATGCTGTAGGCTGACCACTAGTGCCCATGAACAAAGGGATTTTTTGCTGCTTTAATAAATATTGCCACTTGCGTTTACTTTTTAACCTTTTTATTATATTTTTTTTTATCTCAGATCCGAAGTCGTGTCATGCAAATTCTCAACATGCGAGGAGGATCTGTGAAAGTCATTCGTGGAATTATGAGAGGTAAAGCTGATTTATTTTAACATGAAAAGGCCTAACTACTGAGTACAATTTGATAATCTTCGCTAGAATTGTTAAGGGGTTTTTGAGTTGCCATTATTTGCACATTCCCTCTCTAGCAGTTTAGTTTTGCACAAATAAATTTGTAAAGATCTTCAAGCTTGTTTTAGAAAGAAGCAATTTTAATTTTATTTTTAGCTTGTGTTTTGATTTATGATTGCACCCTTTTAATTTCAGAGTATGCAGGCAATATAGGGGATGCAAAAGACCCAGTGTTGAGGGAGGCTGAACAGGACAGAATCTTGGCCCTGGTAGACAAGTTCTGAATGGCGCCTACATTGGGTTGTTTTTTTCTGAGAGTGAGAGATGCAAGTTGTTTTGATTTGGATGTTATAATGTCAGAATCTGAATGTAGGTGTAAAACGTGATGAATAAAATGTATGAATGTGATAAATTAAACTTGTTTTTTACTCGTTTGAAAAGAAATGAATAAGAATGAGTCCTGCAATTGCAAAATGGTTTTCTTTCTTCTTTGAATCATGGCAGAGTTACTGGTTGGTGTTGTAATGTACATAAGTGTTGTGTTATGTATGTGAACAAGGTATAAAAATGGAAGTGGAAGTAAGCAATGATAAAGTTTTGATTGGTTATGACTGCTGCTGCATGTCAAGTGCATTTGTTAAAGATATTGCTTCAATTTTAATAAAGATGAAAATCTTTCTGTACATTGATATTAGTTTGTTATCCTTTTTGGAATGATTTCCTGTTACTTTTTGTCATGACCACATGTATATATAGCTTGCAGTTCATTCTGATTACCACAGCAGTCTTGTACTTTTGTATCAATCACGAGCGCTACTTCTGTTTCTTCTCTTTTGGCTTTACCTATCATCATCTTACTTTTTCCAGCACTCCCTCAACAAGCATATGTACACACACAGCTGTTTTGAATACGTAGTTAGCTCAGTCTTGGTCCTGCCTGTCGTCCTAATAGACTTATGGTCATCCCCAATGTTTTACACTGTGGTACCTGACTGCAGGGTCGCTTGCTATCTAGGACTGAGTACTTTTGTATACAAGGGGCGATAAAATATCTTAGGTCTCCCTATACCATAACAATAGTACATGATGTTGATGGTAGTGGTAGCCATCATTTGTTTGTTTCCCTTTTGTGGTTGTGAGAGGTGTTTTTTTTTCTTCTTCTGAAAATTGTCTCTTTGTTACTTTTTTTAAGATGATTTTTCTCCCCTTGTAAATCATCTCTTTGAGAAATGTTCCTGGCAGGATCAAATTCTGGCTGTTCTTTTAACTAGCCAATCCATTTTACTTACCCCCTGGGTGCTAATATTAATATTGGGCGCTTTTAACTGTGTCATGGTCATATTTAATATTTAATATGACCATGACACAGTTAAAAGCGCCCTAGAACTAGAACTCTCAATAAACAAAACATACAATTTTTTTCCAGCACCCTCTCGGCAAGCATACACAAACAGCTGTTTTGTATCTGTTGTAAGCTTAGTGGTGGTCCCGCCTGTCGCAATAACAGACTTATGGTCATTCCCATGTTTTACACTGTTGTAACTATCTACACGGTCACTTGCTATCTACTAGTACTAGGACTGAGCACTTTTGTACACTAGAGGCGATAAAATATCTCAGGTCTGCCTGAACCATAGAGAGCATGTGGGTTATGACTCATCTTCTATAATAGGTAATTCATCCCTTTTTTTTAAGAGACAATATTTTTTTCCCTTATGTGTAAATTATCTCTCAGTGAAACGTCCCTGACAGTGACAGGGTTAAAATCTGGCTGCTCTTAAATTTTAACTACCCTATCATCTTACCCCCTTTGCAGTTCAAATCAAAGCGCCCGAAAACTCTCACTCAATAAACAAACAAGTTTCCATTTTGAAGATTTTGCAAATTTTAGTTCAATTAGAATCTGATTGCGTTATGAAAGGGAGCCAGTAGAGATTCGAATTCACTCAGTCATTGTCTTTGTGTCCAAGACGATTCATGCTTGACATCACCTCTTTTGCGTGAGCACAAAATTGAAACACAAAAGGCTTTTATTTAGCTATGTAGACTCAGTCCTTACTCTCTTCATAATGTATAACAACTCTAATCTCTTAATTCTAAAATTCATTTTTTTTCTTCTTATTAATGTAATAATTTATTAATGCACTTATTAATTATGGTCTAGATAGAGAGACCCAGGATATTCTACCGCCCTTGTGTACCAAAGTACTCAGTCCTAGATAGCAAGTGACCCTGTTTTACAGTGTAAAACATGAGGGGATGACCATAAGTCTGAAAAAAATAAGACGATAGATAAAGCGAAGAGGAGAAAAAGAAGTTGCACCGGCATAATAACAAGGTTTGAGTGTACTGGAAAAAGTAAAACGATAGAGGAAGCCAAAAGAGAAGAAACTAAAACGCTCACCAATCCCCCAATTGAATTATGCATCCGCATTGAAAAATATGTCTATCTATGCTATGAGTTCACTAGTTGATTCTTTCTGAAGTTTAATTTTTTTTTAGTCCATTTCTATGACAAATATTGTGACTAGAACTAGAACTAGATGTCAAATTTCCTTATGCGTGGAGCAAGCACTTGGGAAGTGAGCCAGAACAGGAATAAATAGAGGCAGGGCTGATCCGTTCCAGAGCCCAAAGCTGGTGGTTTAAAGAGGTTTGTTAGCTTGTAATTTTAGTAATCATGTCTGCACAACTGCAGACAATGACCACTGAACTACCTAGTTTTGTTTGTTTGTTGAAAGTTTAAGGGCACTTGCAACTGCTTAGGTCATATAAGCACCCAGGGGTAAGTAAGATGATAGGCTAGTTAAAAGAATAGCCAGACTTTGACCCTGCCATGGACGTTTCACAGAGAGATGATTTACAGGAAAAAAATATCTCCTACACAATCACAAAGCAGGACACACAAACAGATAATGGCCACCGCCCAAATCATGCGCTATTGTGGTCCGGGGAGACCCAGGATATTCTACCGCCATTTGTGTACAAAAGTACTCAGTCCTTCTAGAAAGCAATTGACCCTGTAGTTAGGTACCATAGTGCAAAAATATGGGGGATGACCATAAATCTGATAGGACTACCGGCAGGACCAAGACTGAGCTAACCGATACAAAACAGCTGTATGTGTGTATGCTTGTTAAGGGAGCACTGGAGAGAGTGCTGGAACCATAGTGCAAAAATATGGGGGATGACCATAAATCTGTTAGGACTACCGGCAGGACCAAGACTGAGCTAACCAATACAAAACAGCTGTATGTGTGTATGCTTGTTAAGGGAGCACTGGAGAGAGTGCTGGAAAATGTCTTTTTTTTTATCAAAGATCAGCAACAAACACATCTTAAGAGTGAGTTACTTGAGATCTTAATAAAATCTTTATGTAGCTCCTATTGCTTACATGACTGCCAATAAAGACTAGCTGGAATTATCTTATGTAAAAAGGAAATATAACCTAACGATGTGTATATGGTAGAATTATTTTATTACACAAAGAGCACATAATAAATACATAATTCACAAGAGCATCCGCACTTTTTCTACTCAATATCTGTCGCTCAACCACTAGACTAATCCTCCACATCACTTGCTGTTGAAATACCCTTTTTTTTCTCTTAAAATGAGAAAGATAGTTCTCAAAATGAGATACAAAGACACTCGCTCAAAAATTAAAAATAAATTTGAAAACAGACTTCCCCCAAACTCAATTTTCCTGCCATCCCACCCCCTATAGTTATCTAAGCACTTATCCAACTACAAGAAGCCCATCGTCCATTTCGTAATACGGAACCTCCAAGTTAAGAGGGGCAGGTCCTTTGCGGATACGTCCTGATCCGTCATAGTGAGAGCCGTGGCAGGGGCAGTAATAGCCTCCAAAGTCTCCAGCATCAGAAATGGGGACACATCCTGAAAAGAAAACCAAAATAAAATGCAAGAGTTAAACAATAGGTATTATTTAAATAAAGAGTACAAAGTGTTATAATTTTCATCCAAATCGCTGGAAAAAAGTGACCTGTCACACAACAAAACAAACGGGTAGTGCAAATTTAACAAAATTTGGATTTTTTGCACACATGTTCCATCTTTTTTCAATAGCCAAACTAAAACATTTGCTGTTCTCCTAACCCTTTAGCTCAGAGAAGCCTTCCCAGCTTTACCCTTCCAAATCCCTAATGAAAGGGACTCAACACTATTGAAAATATGAAGCAAACACTTTAAATTACATGTTTCTACAAAAATAACCTCTGGTAATCAATCACTTAAACTTTTTTGCAGTTTCTGGAGGGTAAAGCTGAGAATGTGCTAATGCGTTCATAAAACATGTCAAATCATAAAGTAACTAAGTTTTCTGTTCCACAGCCAAAGGCTGGCAGTAGGTGAGAATGGCGATATGGTTTGGTGTGGTAGGAGTAGGAGGTCTAATAAGTTTGAATTTTGAAAATTAAAATAATGGTAACAGGCAAAGTTTTGGGGTTTTGGATTCTAACATATTTTTCAATCACACGAACAAAACTAACCTTTTCAGGAACAATTGTGGTAGTTTATTCATAGATTAAAAAAGTGTTTTTAGCCCTGGGAAAACATCACAATCTGAGGCAAATACAAAGAGAAACTTGTTTAAAAATGAACAATTACCTAAATGTGTGCAAACTCCAACCAGCACCAAGAACTTGGGATCCTTCACTCTGTCAGAGTCGGTCTGAGGATCCCTGAGAGAGGACACATCCACGGCAGCTTCTCGTTCAATCTCCTCATCGGTTCTATGACGGACAAACAATGGCTTCCCTCTCCATTTGAATGTCATGCTGCGGCCTTCTAGGACATCGTCCAACTTGATCTCAATCTTGGACAGGGCAACTACATCGGCAGCTGGGCTAAGGTTGGCAACGATACCCCGCACAATGGCCTTGGCTCCATACACACAGGCTACAGCACCAGCTGTAAGAAACATAATAAAAAATTGCACAATTCAGTTTCTATTAATTTTTAAAATTTTGAATTTCACAAGTAAAAAATCAACAATTTTTACAAAAATTCAGGTATATATCTTTGTTTACAAGGACTGTGATAAGTCAGGGATTTTATTTTCAAACCTAAGCAGTTGAAAGATATTGAGGCAAAATGTATCAGTTAGCCCTGATCTAGACATCATTATTGGAAAAAACAAAGGCACATCATTCCAAATTCAACTTATTGCCAGAAGATTCAAATCAATACATGGCAAACCCAAGAAAAAATCTTCACAAGATAGGAAAAATTCATGAACTCCAGTAAGACAGAAATATATCAATGCAAAAACATCACAAGCTAAGACTTATCTGACACAATACAATGGAACCCTTTTTTAAATGCATATCAATTATTATCATGTGCAGATATGGCTGTTGCATATGGATGGATGAATAGAGAGAAAGTAAAACTACTGGGATAAATCCTCAATTTACTATTGTTTCATGACAGTTGGTGGTAGGTCTGCATATCCTGACTTACCTCCAGTAACCAAATAAGAGGTCATTTTCCTCTGGCTATCAGACGGCTTTGCTGAAGCATTTGCATTTTTTGTTTGGTCTCTGCGGTAGGGTGAAAAGTCTGGAACTTTCATGTCAGTATGTGCAAATCGAATCTGAGATGATCCTGAAAATTGAAAAAAGATTTATTGAATTCTGTTATCATTTATTATTATAATTATACGTTTATTTAATGAGACAATTTAAACATTTCACAGGTAGGCCTGATTCTAACCCGACTGAAAGATGCAAAATCTTGAAATCGTATGTGTTGTTATACCAGATAAATCAGATTTCAGTGAACTTACAGATGCCATATGCATTTCAGACTTTTGGCATATATTCTGTTCACTGAAATCTGATTTATCTGGTTATAACAACAGGCAAGTCTTGAAGATTTTGGTGTCCTTACCATAGAAAGGATTAACATTAACAATCAGAAATAAAATCAAAACAGTTAATTCATATATAGCTAATTAAAGTTAAAGGGAAAAGAAATAAATTATATTGACATGGACAAGTAAGACATGATAATGGTAATTGAGGCTGTTCTTCAACCTAGATTTGACCTTTCATAAGATGTTGTTTTCTGATTGGGAATGTTTTTAATCAAAAGCTAAGACTAAACTTGATGGTGCAGGTCAGCAAAAGAGTTAAGTGATGAATGCTTAATCAACTTGAAAGACAATTAAAAAGCAAATCCTCCAGAATAGGTAGGCCTTGGGCTACTCAAGCTTCCAAATCAAACAGAAATACAGTGGAACCCCTGGATTGCGACACCCTGAAAAGACCTCTTGACCTACTGTCCCAAAATGTGTCATTATTTAGGGGTGTTGTTATCCAGAGGTTCCACTGTAATTAATTAGGTTAAGAACCTCAATATATAATCGTATCACATGACTAATAAATACAATTTTGGCTATCCGAGCCATAATTTTTAAATTCTTATTCGAGCTACTGAGCTTTCTATTCAAGAGAGTAGCAATCTGGGGTATCAAATGAAAAAGTGTAAATTGAGCTACTGATAGGTAAGGTAGTTAAACTTAGTACAGTTCAGGTTCAGTCTAGTCTTTTTAAAATGAAGTTAGAGGGAGAGAAGCTTACAAACCAACTAAAGACTAGAAATCCATTGAGTACAAATACTCATAACAATGATCGCACTGTACTGACACAACAATCGTGTGATGGGAAGGGAAAATGGTGAACACTAGTCTAGATACTCACTTGGTTGCGGGCATGTTGTCATAATGACATCAATAGCATACAGTCTTAAAAATCAACTTCTTTTGACACAATCTTGTAATCAAAAGTATAGACGTCTAGATACTACAGGGTGACCTCACTCCTAGCTAGACTTGCTTTTAAGTCTGTTAAGTATCCAACCAGGAGGATATCACTGAAAATAGTCTTCCAGATTTCAGGCTGTGGACCATAACGTTGGTCCCTATATTCAAAATAATAAATAAGAAAGATAATAATATTATAGAAAAGGTAGCAGCTACGGTAGTCACTGTCAACAAACCTGCAAGGGCAGAACTAACACTGAGGGCGCCTCGGGGAACATCTTTTGACATAGAGTACAGTGTGAATTTCTGGGGTGGCGGTTCAACGAAAGTTTTAGCTTTGCTTGGAAGAGCTGGAAGTCCAACTGAAGCTGGATTTCCTCTTGGGATAGCTCTTGTTACAGCTTGAATAAGCTGGCTTTTGGGAAGAGATATCATTGTCGGCCTTCAATGTGTGTTGGTCTCATAAGTTCCCTTCGGTAAAGGGCGAATGACGTAGCTTCCGGGCTAAATGAAAAAAATGAAAAAGAACAATCTCTCAATGATATTGTTGAAAAAACGAACCGAATAATTCAATATGTTACCTAATGTAGTTACTGATAACCGAGATATCATCAACATTCAAAATCATTGATTTAAACTAAATGATGATTTGTGTATTAATAAACTTAATTGGATATTTGCTATTCAGATAATGTCACAGGTAACTATCTAGAGTTTTTGGGGTCCATGATGTGAGTCGACCGCAGTTAGAATCATTAGACTTTCAGGGGAAATAACAGCGTTGACTTTTTTTCAAACCACAAAATTATTTAGTTTGCTCCCTTAGATTGATAACCAACAGAATAGTTGGAAAAAAATTGCTAGACCCTACATTCTTTTTTTTTTTTTTATCACAAAGGCATGTTGGAATTTCAAGGTAGCTTCAGATACAAAATAGAATGACGATGATTACTTCTTGTCAGTCAAAAACATAACATTCAAAATAAATGAAAAAGAGAATACACAGAGAGAAAAGACAAAAATGTAAAGCTATATCAAGTGGACAAGGGCTAGCTATAATTCTAGATAATAGATAAAAAGAGAAACAGACAAAGAATACGTAGATAGACATCTCGCTTACACATCCCTTCTTACTCACACTCACCACCCCTCAAAAACATATTTTACAAAAGGAAAAGAACAAAAATTGCAACGACCGGGAATCGACCCCGGGTCACCCGCATGGCAAGCGAGTTTTCTACCACTAGACCACCGTTGCTTACATAAAGGACGGTTTTGGTGCATCTAAACAAATAGATTATTCATAGTTCCACATGGTTGGTTGCTTGTTTGACTCTTAAATCAAATTTCATTTATCTCTAGACTCTAAACATGTTATCCTGCTGTCACACAGAGATAAAGTGCAATACTCACTTGAATTTAACATCTAGTCGCAGTATACCCACACCTGGCCAACCAGCTACATCAATGTTCCCACGAGCCGGTTGACTTGTGTGTCAATAGCAGCTGTTACTATTCCAAATTTTACGTATAGGTCATGACCCACCATCGTAGATCGTTAAAAAAAACCCAAAAAACCGTCCAGATTTTTCACAAGTATTTTAAGTGGGGACCAGACGCTGCATTGACAAATACGTAATGGAAATATTCTGATCATGAATTCTTTCACCACTTCCCAACCCTTTAAAAAGAAAAAAAAAACAAAGGAAAAAAAAGTTGCAACGACCGGGAATCGAACCCGGGTCACCCGCGTGGCAGGCGAGTATTCTACCACTAGACCACCGTTGCTTACACTACCACACTGATTTGGGGCATTCATTTCAATCCATTATCACATATCCACGTGGTTGGTTACTTGTTTGACTCTTGAACTCCTCTTCATACACATTCATTTCTCTTATCACAGCTGGAGCCCTATGGACATGACGTTACCCTGGTGTCTCACAGAGATAAATGGAGGGCTTATTTTAAAATGAACATCTAGTCACAGTATACTGACACTGGGCCAAAAAGCCATATAACTGTTCTCACTAGACTTGTGTGTCAGTCGCAGCTGTTACTATGAATAATTTTACGTCTAAGGTATGACCCACCATCGTAAATCGATGAAAAAAACCCAAAAAACACTGTTCAGTCATTCACAGGTACTTTAAGTGGAGAACAGACACGTAATGGTAATATTCTCATAATACATTCTCTCTCTACTTTCAAGCCCTTCAAAATGAAAAAAAAAAAAAAGGAACAAAAAACGTTGCAACGACCGGGAATCGAACCCGGGTCACCCGCGTGGCAGGCGAGTATTCTACCACTAGACCACCGTTGCTTACGATAATGGTCAGTGTTGGTGCATCTATAGAAATAGAGATTATTTAAGTTTCTGCGTGGTTAGACGCTTGTTGAACTCAAATTTTAAACACGTTTTTAAATCTAAGGCGGAGCTCTGTAGGCAAGTTGCCCTGCTGTCACACAGAGAACTGGACGCAACATTTAAATTTCCTACCTAGTCACATTATACTGACACAGGGTCAACCAGACGTTCGAACAGTAACCATATTGCGGGCATCTGGCGTCACAGTTGCCATTTTTCATATTTTTTTTGTACCCCTGAGTTATGGCGTTCAATCTTGAAGAAACTACAATCCCTCGAAACCAGTTATTAAAATCATATTCCAACTTGACCGGGCATAAAAACTCTGGATCAGAAATTACGAAATGTCACAATAACACACAATTCCTCCTGCATTCCCTACTTGTAAAAAAACGATATGGGGGGAGGCAAAAAAAAAAAACGCTGCAAAAAGTTGCAACGACCGGGAATCGAACCCGGGTCACCCGCGTGGCAGGCGAGTATTCTACCACTAGACCACCGTTG
>JAUEKZ010000001.1:263714-278244 GCA_031471865.1 Melibe leonina | reverse complement strand
TATATTTTTGAATTCCGAATGCAAATACATGAGTTCCCAGTTTCACGAACATAGCGTTATCCTGAGATATTAGCTAGCTAGACATTGACTGACATCTAGACAATCAACTTTATGTCTCAGTGTTGATGTTGAGATTGTTTTGTTTATCTGGTATTTATGGTGCTTAAAAAAAGACTATTTCTATAATTATTGCCCCGTGCGTGCCAACATTTTATGAATAAAATGGCGACTGCGTTAAAAAAAAAGGAAAGGCTTGTAGTACCCTAGTCATCACGCTTCAAGGTGACTACGTTACCTCAAGACAACATGAGATGTGTAACAGTTGACCATTCATAAATATTAGACTAAAACGCAGTGCATGGCAAGTAGCTTGTTACAGTTTTAGTGTTGAGTTTTATTTTAAGAAAACCGGGGGCAAATAAGAGAAAGGTGCATATAACCACTCCCATTAAGAACTGTTGTTCTCATACAGAGCGTATCATAACGAATACTATTGTAAGTCAATCTAGAATAGCTGCTTTTGTTCGGACAATGGGCACCATGTCTAGACCCAGTTTGTTATTGGGACCAACATGCAATTGAGATATTAACTGGTAAAACATTATCTACAGTAAAGAAATTTGATTAGAAAACAATGTTGATTTATCGCAGTAAGCACTCCTTTTTTTTTATTCTCACCCACACTGTAAGTAAGGCAATTGCGAGTAAATTTCCTATTCCCAGAGCCTCTCGAGGATGTTGGTTAGAGAATTGAATTAAGATCGTGATTTTCATTGGCTGATAGAAAATAGTTGCATCCATTTTCCTGATGTGTCGCTTGCATCAGTTAAAAAATTGTCTAGTGTAGCTGATTTTGGCTTGAAATTGGAATATTCTCACTCTTTAAATTTTTACGCCAGTAACTTACAAAAAGAGGAATTTTGGTACCCAAGTTTCAGTTGAGAAATCCATTTTACCTCTGGTGCAAAATGAATTGCGTGTATAAATCGTCTAAAGCCACATGCTGGCTCACTTTCTCACTGCCAGAGTGATATGAAAGCTGAAAGCAAGTCCAGACTAGAGTCTCAAGTCACTTTACTAGTCACAAAGTAGGCACCCTAGTAGTAGAATAATGTAGTTAGAATGTCTAATTTGCATAAATAATGTTAGCTGGCTAGCGTGCCTATTGCTGCATAATAATAATAATACAAAGTTTTTATAATGCGCCTTACCCCGTTTACAACAGGCTCAAAGCGCAAATGTACAATTTCCAGGGAAATAACATTGAACAGTGGAGGTTACGCTTGACAGGGATGATAAAATTCATACATAATTACTTTGGATAAAACTATTCCATTTTCAAACAAAGCCACAAAGAAGTTTTCAACATGGGAGATTCCGAATATGATGAGTGATGATATCAAGACTAACAAACTTAGAAGACATTGAACAAATGAGATTTCAAAAAGGTCTTAAAAGTGTCTATATTGCTTGCATATCGGATAGTCTCGGGGGGGGGGGGGGATTCCAAAAGAGGGGTGCCATGTGTATGTACATACTACATATCTTTGTTTCCTATGCGCACTGTAGATTATCTCATAGATATGTTACTTATTTTCTGTAGTTCCAGCCGACTTAATGGTAAGCCTAATTTCTACCACAATTGTAGTATCGTACAGTGGAACAATGTTCCAACAATCAAAAATAATTTGAAGTGCGCAACTTTTTTTTGCCTCAATTTTTCTCATTCTTGTTTGGACCTTTGTGCTCCTGTAACTGAGAATTTTGTAATTTTGGCTGTTAAATATATCCCTGGCAGCCATTATGTACTTTACTTTAATGAACCATCTTCAGTGCTGCATTAGGATGAAAAGAACAAAAACAATGGTTTAAATTGAATCACTCAAATGGAATTGAAATTTTTTCCTCAACAGTCAGATCATGGCTCATTTTGTCTACCCAACTGCCAATCCTATGGCACAGTGTGCTCCGACAGCACAGGCATATCCATCAGCTCAGAGTGCTTATGTTGCTGCAGCTCCTCAAGCCACAGCCTATGCAACAGCGGCTGCACCTAGAACTGGCCAGACCTATGAAAGCTATCCTACTGCTAGTCCAGCTGTTCATCCCACGACACAATATGCATATTCAAGAGCACAAGTAGCAGTAACTGTAAGTTGGCATAATCTTCACTCTGTTAATAAATGTTAAAGTTCGATTTGCAGATTTTTATCTCAGTCAGTTCCCATCCCTGATGTTGGAGATTGGCAAGTATTGTAGCAATCAGTAAATATTTACCGAAGGCAAAGAATAGATTATGTAAAGATGTTATATATTATGTATCGGAAGTTGGTTTATTGATAATTTTTAATGGCTTTTGTTTTGTATACAAATGTTCTTTTTCTTCTTTCAGCCCACTGTGACCTATGACCAGACTAAGACTTATTACCAGCCAACCCCAGCTGCCACCTATGCTGCTTCAACTGACCCACAGTTTCAAGCAGGTATGGCTTTTCATTTGAGGGGACTTACCTCCTTGATCTATTAAAACAATTTGTCAAAATATATAATCTTTAGAAAATGAGTTAAAATTAGATCGAAAGATGCGAGTGATAAGGTGGAATGAAAGCTTAACTGTCACGAATAAAGAAATGCTATTCCATTTAAGCTTTAGAGTTACAGACCTGTAAATAGTCCGTTAATAGACGGTAATCCGAAATGAGCTGTCAATTCCACTGGTTTGTTAGTTTTTTCAACTGCTAAAGTCGATTGACTTTCCATGTATCGCTCAAGCACAATCTTTCCAGTCAAAAGATTAGCCGTTCACTTTCCCTCTCTTATTTTCCCTGCACCGTGTGTGACGTTGTGCTGCCGCAGCAATCGCGACTTCGCCGCAGACAAAGCTATTTTTAGTCTGTGACGCGCCTCTCACTTTCACTGTCATCACTCGTTCGGCATCCGTTGCACAGACAACGGACGGGTAATCCCCAACCAACAAACACCCAAATCGTCCTCTCAAAGGCATAGACACACTTTCAGTTACGTCTGAAATTCCGTCTTATAATAAACCTTTTGCTGTTTTCAGTTGACGGAAATCTTTTTAGCTACTTTTTAATTCCACGAAGCTCTTATTAAGAGATTTTTGACAAAAATAAAAATGTGAATGTCCAATGCTACTGAGCCGGATGTTTTGGTTTTGAACCAACAAAGGCATTGCATTGTAGAAAACTGTCTTGTCTGCTACGCTTGTACATCATCGTTGTACTGTAGTGTTGCACTATCCAATTCTTCTTTTGTGGTTTATTATTTAGCTTGGGGGGTTCATTATCATTATTACTATAGATGCAGTCTAGATATCTATGAGATCTATTTGATCTGGAAACAAGGTGTCAATCTAGACTTGAAGGAAGAAAACATGATAACGAGCTACTAGACCATGCTTTTCTATGCTGTGTAAGATAGACTACCCTATTTCTATCTTCTTATATGATTTCTACACAGTGATATGGGTTGTAAGTATGGTTTTAAATACAATTTGTAAAAATGAGCAATTCATTACATTTTTTACCCATTGACAAAGTAATATAAACAGCAATTTATTGATATTTTCTTATTATCATCTATTTAGACCTAGATGTTTAGACCCCTTGATATTGTTAGCATAGGAAGTCATTATTCATATTTACTTTTATTTTGTTTTTAATCTCACATTCAAATGCAGCTAAACCTGTGTTCAGCACTGGTGCCACGTATGCCAATGCACCAAGGCAAACAGCAGTGGCACCCAAGGCTCAAGGCCTCCCTCCATCATCTAGTGGTACCAGCTATGTGTACTCATCAACTACTCCCACTGTAACAACCTATTCCACTAGTGGATATTCGAACACTAGCACAACTGCCCAAAATACAAATATGTCAAGTAAGTTAAATTTGTCATTTTGTTTCACATATTTTGTCTTTCGCAGTTTTTCTTGTGAAATGGATATAATCAGCATCGTAGATTGTTACGTTTTCATGAAATTAAAAAAATTCAACGATAAGACATGTTACACAGAAAAAGTAAAATGTTTAATTCATGAGTCTACATCATTTTACATCTTAGTAATGATAACCTACTTCTCTGTATCTGACTGCCTTTATCATTTATGTGATTCGCATTTTCTTACTTCAGGTTATGATGCAGCCTTGTATTCTGCTGCTACAAGTTATTACAGTCAGCAGCAGCATGGAAAGACTGGTACATCTTCTTGGATGTTGAAGAAAGCAAGTGGAGGTACTCAATTCAAGCCCAAGCCCAAAGGACCCCCTAAAACTCCTCAGCTTCATTACTGTGATGTTTGTAAAATAAGCTGTGCTGGTCCTCAGGTAATTTGTTCTCAAATTTATCAGTGCTGGCAGTGTTGATAAACATGAAATGAAAACTTATAGCACTGTTAGCCAGTCTTTCTTGATTCTGACTCACTATGGTAGAAATGATATTATATCGCTATTTGAAAATTTGATTCTAGGGACTAATCTAAGATGAAATATAAAAAAAAGCATTGACTATTTTCTCCCTATTCAATATGAAAGTTACATCCATTTGTATTATTTTTGTATGCTGAATATGCCTATTTTTACTGAAATCTGTTGTTATTTTTTTTGGGTCAATTACTGACTCTTAATTGTCGTAAAGTGTGTGTTAAAATTTTGAAAAAGAAAACCACCCAGTGACTCACAAGCTTTCATTAAAACAGACCTCCTGGAACTTTTTCTTACATTTGTATGAAACACTGCTCTGCTTCACAAAACATATTTTTCAATTGAAAACAAATTTCGCATTAAACGTGATATTGCAGTATTAGCAACATTTATTTTCTTAAATGGACAAACAATAAGGCTTCTAACTACATTAATTTCTGATAAATGATGTTTACAAGCTTTTTTACTAATTCTCTGTTTTAATTCTAAATTTGATAATCTATCACATTCCCCAAGATCCCTTAGAGGGTAAAATTAAAAGTATTTTTTTACCAATCCAATTAAAGAAAAAAAATGATATAATCAAGCTTTAATTGTAGCCTGTGTAATTTTGTCTAGCGAAATCTCAGAGTAAGTTATTATTTATTAATTCAGGCTTAAATCGAGTAAAGACTTTATCAATGGGGAGCATGCAAATGTTTTTGGGTAGTTTTGTTTTTCAGTGTTATTCGCTATGCTTTTAAATTTGTTTCTTTTTTTTATTGTGCATCTGTTTTATATTCCCTTTGATAGACCTATCGTGAGCATTTGGAAGGTCAGAAGCACAAAAAGAAAGAGGCAGCTCTGAAAGCCACTCAGCCTGTTGGACGACATCCTCAAAATCAAATGAGGTGTGAACTGTGTGATGTGACTTGTACAGGACAGGATGCTTATGCAGCACATATAAGAGGGGCAAAACATCAAAAGGTGACTTGATAATTTGGGGTTTTTCTTATTAGTGTTTTCTATATTTGAAATATTGAGGTGGATTATTTTACATGGACATGTCTTGTATTGAAGAATATAACCATAAAAGAAAACAAACTTTGCAACTACAGAGATTTGAGTCTATTTAGCTTTTTTGATTTGTGAGATTTTTTGATTTTTTACTTTTCAGGTGGTTAAACTCCACACCAAACTTGGCAAGCCGATTCCTTCTGCTGAGCCGGTTGTGACACCTGCTGCTTGCAAAGCTGCTGCTAAGCCTGCGGTGGGCAAGTCAGTAGTGGTCCAGTCTGCCACTGCCTCCAAGAAAGTCTTGGCTACTCCAAAAATTAATTTTGTTGGTAAGAATAGTTAAATCCTTACAAAGCTATTATCTTCTTGATTTTTCATCGATTCAAATTTTTTTAAGGGTGATTATTATGTTGTATTCAGGGGGAGGATTGCTTTTTTTAAATCTACACAAATTTTTTTAAAATTGTCTCAGGTGGCACTCAGTTAAAGAGCACAGGCACCAAGACAGCAGAGGTGAAAATGGACACTACAATGCCAACGTCAACAACTGCAAGTACAACTGCAACTGAAACCGCTGATGGCCCAATGTCTGATGATGAAGGTACAGAGAATCAGTGTTCAAATGCATTATCCAAACCTGCCACTTATACCGATTTTTCATCTAAATTTGACCCGATACCGATTTTTCATGAAGACCATCCATCGTCATCCACCTTAATAATAAAACTACAATAATGTACTGGCAGCAAAGGACAACGTATCAAACTAATTGAATTAAGAAGAGAAAGGCTTAATAAGAAACCCTTGAATATTCAAATTAATGTAATTTCTAGCATTAAGCGAAAAGAAACGCGAAAGCGAGATCGGTTATGGTGAAAAAATGAGTTTTGTTTCGGCGGGTGTATCTGCACGGGTTCGACTTTCTAGTTGACCCAGATTATAACTTTACTTTGAGTACTCAAAGTAGTCGAATATCAGATACTTAGGGGAGCGAATAGCTCAAGTGACTAGCTCGCTGTGTTGTGCTGCCGGCCAGGCGATAGGTGCCGAAGTTGGGTCCCGGGTTCGAACCCCTCTCTGGTCAATTTTCTCTTTTTCCATTTTTCTGCTTTCTTTGGCTTTGTCTCGTTTCTGCACTGCATATGATTTCAAGTTTGACTCATTTCTTATAATTTGTAGGATCCATTCACTCAAGTATTTACAAGGAAATGAGATGCGACTATTTTAAGTCTCGGGAGCAAGTATGCTCGATATTAATATTGACAAGAGAGATACGGCAATTGCTATCGTGTCAGTCGTTTGTTTACGTGCTACATTATTTACCTGTCAAAACATCGACTTTTTAGAACTTTTAGCATTTGAAAGGTTAGGGAAAATGACGGAAAAACATTCTGATTAAACTGAAATATTTTGATTTCATGCCTCTTTTCAGAGGCTCGTGGTCTTAGTCTTAGGTCTTACGAGTAACGCACGACTGATGTGTGAGAGCGGGTGTCTAGCGTCTAGCGAGTAGATTGTTGTCAGGGGCCTAGACAATATCTTGACTAGTTAGATAGTAGTATTTCACCCCATTAACAAAAATATTAAAATCAAAACTTAAATTTCGTGTTTGGGTCTTTTTTTTTTGCTCACAATGAAACCAAATGACACTTAGTGTGGCATAAAGCTCGGATATTGTTTAGACCAGTTCTTCTTTGCACGGATATCTATAAAGGTGCGCTGCTATTTAGCAACTAGCTAAAGTTACTGTGCATTTTTGCTTGCCCGCGCCAGCCATACAGATTTTTTCCTCAAAATACCGATTTTTTGGGCCAATAATACAGATTTTTGTAGACATTGTGGCAGGTCTGATTATCAAATGTTTTTCAAAGACCTGTTTTTTGTTTTCCACCCCTTAATGCAGCATCATGCTGTGTAAGGTCCCAGCTCTATCATACTAAGAATTTTCAGTAACTGTTTCACTCACATTCGGACATTATGGAAAATATGATCACTGCCACCAATTTCTGATTGGACTGAAAAAAGAAAATAAGAATTTGTATTTAGGTTGCATTTTCTACCATGTCTAACGATCTTGCATGTCATGATTTGACCCAACAAATCAGTTACACGCACAGCAGTGGCTACGTCTCAGCTGTTCATGCCAGCTAGATTGTCTTCTCAATATAAAGTGGCAGATATCTTGGACAGAAGGATCAACAAAAAAACTTACCATTCTCCTTATTGTCGTCTTGATATGTTGCCATGTCTCTACATCTTCTAAAATTAATGTCTAAATTTTGTGAGGTCCAAATTAAACATTGTTATTCCCACACATTTTCTTTTGGTTCTTTTACCTTCTCATCAAAAATCAATGAGAGGTTTTAGCCATATAAGGCTTTGAGATTTTGTAAAGTGTTTAAATTGCAGTACTTTTCTTCAATCTGATCACTACCAGATGATGATGCTGCTGCTTCAGAGAAAGATGTGACACCAGTTGGTGAGTGTTTCTTTCACAATGTCCTTTCTGAAACTTTCTTGGCAGTGGAGGAACATTTTTTGATATTTAAAAAAATATATTATTTTGAACCTGTAATTCAGCCTCTTTTTTTTTTACAGATGTTTTTTTTTTTTGTTATCGTTTTCTTAAATTAAATAGTCTTGTATATTATTTTCCTTTATTATTTGTTGTAGGACATGAATACATAGAGGAAATCAAGAATGACATTGGAAAAGTGATCAGCTTCAATTGCAAACTCTGTGATTGTAAATTCAATGACCCAAATGCTAAGGAGATGCACTTAAAAGGCAGGCGCCACAGACTCCAGTACAAGGTACCACTCATACACAGTTTAAAAAAAAATATTTTTCGTTTCATTACTTTTAAAAAAAATTTCATGATGGTATCTTTGGTTGTGGTGAAAAAGCTGCCTGATTTACTTTGTAGTCTGACCTTGCTAGTTAAAAAAAATGCTGAAAGATTATTCTGTCTCTGACAACAAGCTTTGTCATATTTTTACGAAATGAGGCAAAACAAGGGTGTGCAAGATTATTTTCCTTTTTAATTAAACTTTATGTAATAATCAAATGCTTGCAGAAAAAAGTTGACCCCAATTTGACGGTGGAAGTGAAGCCAAGCATTCGTGTCCGAAAGCTGCAAGAGGATAAAATGAGACGTCAGGCTCAAAAAGAAGAATACTGGCGCAGGAAAGAGCAACAGGAACGTCTCAGAGACGAAATGAGGTCAGTTATTTTTTATAGTAATATTTTGAATATTTTAGACCACCATTGAATGTCAAGTTTTACTTGATCTTGTTTAAAGTAACGATATTAAATCAGTATTTAACTTAATTCTGTTAAACCTACTGGATGCCTTAGCAAAATGCTATTTCTTATTAAAAAATCAAATTTAACCCCAAGAGTACTCACTCCATGTCCCTCATGGGCACTGAATATTGGTAACTATCTTCAGCCTGTGTCTGAGATGTGCCTCTTACATGCAAGTTAAGAAACTGTAGTTAGTAATTTTATTAAAAATTTTGTTTTTTAATAATTTTTTGTAATTTTTACATTTTAAAGTTAAAAAATCACAAAATGGCTGCTCAACTTAAATCGTCAAATGATTACAGTTGGTATCATTTACAATATTATATTGAAAATGTTTTCATAAATCATATCAAATATTATGTATGCATGATTGATTTGGTTTTAATCCCTTATCTCTAAATACGATGTTATTGAATATAAAGATATATGTACATAATTAGGATTGTGTTTACTTGTGGCTTGGTTTTTATTCTGTTTCCAATTTTCTAATTTGACAGATTGGAAGATGAGATGTACTGGGGTCGTCGAATGGATATGATGGGTGGACCGATGCCTCCAGATTTTATGGAATGGCAGCGATTTGGACCAATGGGTCCTATGATGCGGGGTCCTTACCCAATGCCACCGATGGTATGTGTTATTATGTTTTCGAATGACATAAAAGTGAAGTTTTATTTATTTTTATTTTTATTCTGATTTGCTGGAAATATTTATAGTATGGTAATGTATTTCACTGCTTTGTTTTTTTCTCTAGATGAGAAAACCAGATTCATCGGACGACCGACATGTAATGGCTAAACATCACAGCATATATCCGACAGAAGAAGAGGTAACCCTTCTTTTATTGAGCTACCATATTATCCATTGCATACTGACCCTAATAAGTTCACCCACGAACAGTCTGTTGATTATTACATAGCCCCATGTTTGTAAATAACTCTTTCGGTGATAACACTGCCTTCTGCAATTTATAATAGAATATCCTGGGTTTCCCTGGACCATAAAGAATGATGTGGGTGGTAGCCAGCATCTGTTAGTGTGCCTTTCTCTCCTTTGTGTTTGTGAGAGATGAGTTGGTCATGCATAAAAAATCCATCGCTGAAAATACACTTGAATGGTACTGTTTGGTACGTGAAATGTGTGATTCATCTCATACATACCCTTTTGAGTCTACACCTTAGCGCATTGTGCATTTAGTAGGGATATACAAAACATTCTCTCTTCCAATCATGTGTATTTTTACTCCTCAATTCAAAACGTCAAAATTTAGGTAATTATTGTTATATTTAAATTATTTTCGAAATCTTCCAGGCCCTTTGGCAATTTCTTGACAATATTGAGTTGGCCCTGAAAACACTGTTTTTTTAATGGTCTTAATTTTTTTCTTTCTTGTTCCTGTAGATTGATAAATGTCTTGTTATTTGTTTGACAAACTTTTAAAGTCCTTATTTTTGCCCCTTTTTCTCTTTTAACAGTTATTGTCAGTCCAAAATATTGTGTCTGCATGTGAGAAATCATTGAAATGTGTTTCTGATTTCCTTGCTGACAGGTAAGCTTTTAAAGTTATAAGACAAGCAGGTTAAAGCAAAAACTTAAGAAATATCACAAGATTATATTATCTCAAAATTAGATACTTTTCTGATGTTGAGTCATTACTTATCTTAGATCAGCAATCATAATCTTCCGCGGATACGTGGAAAGCACCTGCTTTACCATAGAAACTCAACCGCCTATCTTAGGTTGCTAACATGGAAGATGAGATACTTTCCTCCATGACAGAAAATGATCTCTCCTTCACACTTGTCCCCTAAAATTGTTGGACTGAATAAAGAGTGTGCTGCAGACCCTTATTTATGTTTGATAGGTACCGTGATTGCTAATGGTATTAAGACATCCTTCCCAATGTAATTTCCTTCTTTTGACTGTTTCTCATTATGATCCCTGTTAGATAAAGATATCTCTTTTTAAACATCTTTCACTAGAAACTTTCTTGCATCTTGCAGGGCTTTTTTTTCTGAAAGTTTTCCTCAATATTATTACTTCCGTTCAAGTTTTTATAGCTTTTTGTTCAAGTTTGTATAGTTTTTGTCTTTTGACCCTCTCACAGCGGGGTCAGATTCTAACAAAACTGAAATAGTATGAAAAATCTTCAAAGTATGTGTCCTTGTATCAGATTTCAGTGAACTGACATATATGCCTGAATTTTCAGGCTTTTGGCATATATGTCAGTCAACTGTAAATTTAGAAGATTTTGCTTGTTTCAGTTCGGTTAGACTCAGATAACTTTGTGAAAGGGTTAAAGAACAAATTGTCTTATCAATAATATGATAGAAAAGTTAAAAACTGTTTTATTTGACTTGACTTTTCAAATGTTTATCTTAGTGATGCACCGGTTTCCAAGAAACCAGAAAAAGAAAAGACTGAGGAGGAGGATTCTGATGCAACACCAGAAACAGAGAGGTAATATTACATTTGTTTTCAATATTATAAAATCTTTATATGCTTGTTTTGCTTAATTTTATTCATTATTTTTAAGTTTTGGAGCATTCTTTTTTATTGTTCGCTTAAATATATTTCATGCTTGACAGATTGGAGTGTTTGTCAAAAAAAAAAAATATTTAGATATATGTGAAAAAATTAGGTGTGTATTTTTTCCTTTATTATTTTTTTTTTTTTTAGTTTTATTTAAAAAACCATGCATGCCTTACATTTATCAATTTTATATTCTTCTAGCGCTGACAAGAAAGAAGAGCCATCATCTCGTGTGCTGAAAGGAGTGATGCGTGTGGGTGTTCTTGCAAAGGGCTTACTGCTTCATGGTGATCTCAATGTGAATCTTGTAGTTCTCTGTTCCGAGAAACCTACCAGGACTATGCTTGAGAGAGTTGCAGATTCACTTCTCAAACAATTAGCTGTAAGTTGATTAATTTCTATTGTTGCTCCTCAATTTAAAAATAAGGTTGATATGCATTGTAGAATGAATTAACCAGTGATGATAATCTTCCGCATTCCGCCATTTTGCCCCCCACCAATTTGTTCTTCTTTTATCATCGTCAAAGTTTAAATGGGACGACAGGGGAATTATTGTTGGTTTTGCGCATATTTCTGAGGGGCCGATAATTTTCCGCCATTTTGAGAATTTACTGTTATATTATCATCACTGATTAACTCATCAAATTATTATGTAGGGACCAGGAAGATAACTTATATAAAGTTTTGCCATTGTATATTTCCATTTACATCCATAGAACGCAACCAAGGAACAGTATGAGGTACGGCGCTGTGTGGAGGAAGCAGCCATTGTTGTGAGCAGTAACACGGAACCACCAACCAACTGTACCATCACTCTGACCTCTCCTGTCATGAGAGAAGCAAATTTGCCGGAAGGAGGTAAAGTTTTTTGTTGATTTAAAAAAAAATACATAACAGTAAGTTGTCCTCTTTGTAATCAACTGTATCTTCAGGCAGGTCTTATACATATTTACTTGGAAGACATCCTGGCCCAATCCTTTGCTGTTGTCATCATTGCTTGGATTCAGCTTAAGGCTCTGGCTTTGGCCTGCCCATTTCTTAAGAGTGGTGTCAATTAAGCTTTGAAAGTATAGTAGATTGGTCATGTAATTCCAAAATTGGCATTCTCAATTGTTTAAGTATTTCATTAGTATATTTGAATGTTTCTGTTTGTAAGACTTCTAGTTAAAAATAGCGTATGGCTTCTCTTTTATTTTTTTCCTTTTTTTTTCTTGAGTAAATCTACTGTGGTCACAAATTTGTATAATTTTCTCTGGCTTTTAAGATTTTCTTTAAATCATTTTAATGCAATAATACATCTTTTTGATTAACATCTAATGCCATATTTGCTGCGCCAAGATTTTTAAGTACCCCACAGGTGTGATTGAAATGCTTGGAACATGGAAGGATTTTTGACCATTCAGGTTGCCTCTGGGAGCACAAAAATAGGTTTATCTGTTTTTTTGTGTCGTTAAAAAAAATGAATATTGACATAGTGAAATCTGTATTAAAAAGGTTTAAGATGTCAGTAAATAGCTTTTCTCTTGAGTTCGAGAAAATTGATATTGCTCTCCCTCTCTCTTCTTCTTTTCTCTCTCTCTCTCATCTCCTTATTTGATTGAATTTAAAAAGTCCAAAAATGGAGAGGGATCTTGATTATAATGATCACTTAAAGGCTAAGAAGGAACAGAAAGTGTTGTCTCTATAATTTGGGTTGATTTTGTGAAAAATATGGAGAATTATTATTGTGCTCTCAAGCCTTTGTGGCAGGTCCATAATGTGCCATAGGCTCCTGCAATGGTCAAACACCCATTCCTGGCAGTCCAGTGATACGAAGTACTTCGCCTTTCTTTAGAGACTGTTAGCGTCAAAGATCCACCTGATGTCCTCGACAGGCAGAAATGCCTTGATGCTCTAGCTGCTCTTCGTCATGCTAAATGGTTCCAGGTTTGGCACTTTTCTTTATACTTTGCAGCCTTATGAGAAAAAAAAAGAGAGAGGAAAGTTGAGGGGAGTTGGAGCAGGTGTTATAAGAGTAAAAGTGTCTCTTTAAACTGCATCAATGTGTTCGTTCCCAGTGCCCAGTGCTTTGTAATTTATTATTATCATGCACAATTGAACTGCAACGAAGAATTCATGAAACACTGCGGTTATCGTCATAATGAATTAAAAGTTAAACTGTTGTAATAAAATCCTATATAATGTTGGCTATTGTCATTGGTGGGTCAGATGCTTTTAAAAGAAATGAGAAAATGTTTAAATGAAAAGTTTTTTATAGTTACAACAGATGATTTTTGTGCTGTGATAGTGTCCCTGATTTATCATCTTTTTCTGTTTTCTCATCATTCTCTTTTCTCTACTTTAATTGCCTCATTAATCTACACATGCACATCCTTCATCCAGTTTTCTTATTTTGACCTACCCATCTTTGACAGTGGTTAACAAAACAATACAATGATACTGAAAGTGAAAGAGACACTTGAGCACTGTATTCAAATGATCTGTTGGTAGACATGAGGCTGGAAAGTCAGGTGAAAGAAGCCACTGGCAGTGAAGTGTCACACCATCAACCCGTGTACAATAATTACTCTATATTATGTACCAGGGATGTTGAAAGTGTCATTAAATTTCTGTCTTGCTGAAGGACTACCACTACTAATCTTTATCTCTGGAAGCTTGATTGATTTTAAACGTGATGAAGTAAAAAAAATTAACAGCTACAAACATGTTTGCTACTTTTCTATTCAGGCTAGGGCAAATGGACTCCCTTCATGTGTACTCATCATACGCATTCTACGAGACCTGTGTCACCGTGTTCCTGCATGGGCCCCTCTCAATGAATGGGTAAGTGTGGTACCTTCCTTTTGGTTGGATTTTAGATATTTTAGTATAGATCAGTGCTGATGGTCTTTCTCGGATCCACGGAAATGCTCGATTTTGGAGTCAGAGGAGAAATTTCCTCCTTTTCGGCCTCTTCCGCGATTCCTGCGACCTCACGCTGTTCCACTAAGTTTTGCGAAATTTTCATGCACTGTTCAATTCAAGGAATTTATTAACGATCGATCAAGAATCAGTGCTTATACTCGTCGTGAGGTATCGTAGCTGCATAGATTCACGCAGCCTCTTTAAATTCAAGTACTCCTTGAAAACTCCTTTAATTTAGGTTACAAGTAAAAACCTTGAAAAATCCTTAAATTTTCATTAACCCTTAAAAATCTGAGTGCGACGCCGGAAGCGATCATCCAATTACATACAGCAGTGTGCGCATTCCTTGCGT
>JAUEKZ010000001.1:236432-261591 GCA_031471865.1 Melibe leonina | reverse complement strand
CCAGGGTGGGAGACCTGATACGGCCGCTGTTAGGCAGTCGCTCGCCCCCATGGGGAGAGGCAAGCGAGAAACGTTTTGAACCTCAAAAAGTTACCACTAAATTGTAGAAAAAATTATTTCTAATCAAACAATTTCTTTTTAAGTCAAACTAAGTATATGACTTAGCAGTTCCAATGTTACCAAAGCCATGCATCAATTCTACCTTTTATGAGAATCAGTGTTCAAGCTTTTGCTCTGTCATTTCATCCTTTTAATGAACCACTGAACTGAACAACAACAAAAATTTACCAATGTCAAATAAATTACCAATATCCAAAAATTATTAATAAGTAAGCCTAATGTGTGAGTACATTTTTTCAGAATCCTACCTTCAACTGTTAGAGGATGAGCTGTGAGAGATTTCTTATCCAACAAGTCATACGGTGAGACAAAATAAATCAATTTCATTGGTTTACCTGTGAAAAAAAAAAGAGTAAAGATTATGATAGAGAATGTATAAATAAAGGACCAATACAAGGAGAAAATGCGCAGAAAGCATGCACATATAATGCTCTCAAATTACATTATGCATCATCAAATCATCATATCTGATGATTAATTAGTGGTGGTGTTATATAGGCTCCAAAAAAAATTCTCTGCTTAAATCATCTTCCTAAAATCTTGATTTTTGGTTGGTTGTGCTATTTACAAATGCTCTTTCTATTCTAAGACAATGTAGGTCATATCAAAGGTGAGATAAACAGAAGGCTCACTAAAATATCTCAACCAGTTAAAGTGTACTAGTCTTAGTACTGGTTGAACACCTGACAGGAAACTGCTAAAATGCTAATATCTATGTCTTAGTTATCACACAGCTGGAGTTCGAAACATCCACCTACCAGATCTCTGACAATTAACCTGTTGAGCTAAATTTGGTCAAATTCCATAATGGAGAAAAACAAATAATTAAATGAAAAACAGATATTTCTTTTTTTGGTCAATTTATGGATCATAAGCATATTTGAGAATCATTTCATCAACATAGGATGCTAGTCCTGATATAATTATTATATTTTATTTGATTCTCTACTCACCCGCCATCCTCGGCAACATGACACCCAAAGGACACTTATGAATATAGTTAGCTACTCCACTAATAGAGCTGAGGAAGAGAAAAAAATCAATGCAGTGTAGAAAAATGAATATTAATGCTTTTGTTTGTTTAGTGACACACAGGAAGTGCTGAATAAAATATTTGCACTTTGAAAGTTTAATGAATGTGTGAAGTCATTATCATAAGTGCCTTCTTTTCTGCTTTTTATTGAATCATTACTAAAATCTCCAACGAAAGAAGCACTGGGTAGTCTAAGGAATTATAAAACTGTACGTTGGGTGCTTTAATTTCTTTTAAAACAGACAATGCCATCTGGACAAGAGAGACGGTTGAATTAAATGTCTGTCTTCGATCAAACAAGAAAAAGTATAACCTGCTGAAGTAAAAGAACAGCACCAATATTAAGTGACTGTCTTTTTGCAATATCTTCTAATATTTTCAGCAAAACTGTAATGCTTCTTTATAAAACAAAACAAAAACCAATTCCAAAGAAAATCAAACAACTAAAGAAGAATCAACTATGTCTTCACCTCGGGAACATATCTGTTAAATATGATTGTTAGCTAAAAAACAAATTAAGAAATCTTTCATTTAATTCAAGTGTTCAAATGTTAAAAGTGGACATGTAAATTGTTCCTTTATCGCAAGAACAAATAATAATGTTTTTCACGAAGGGAACAAAAGGTTTTACCTCTGAAACTGGGCCAATTGATTCAGATCTTTCTCAAGGGATTGAAGAGCAATAAACGCTTTTGATTTAAGTTTCCTGTTTGAAAAAACAAAACAATAAGCAAATACAAGAATATATCTATTAAACTTCCACAAACTGCAGGCTAAAAAGTAATTTTAATTAAAATTCATATGTTTAAAAAATTATTAACACAACTCTCCAACAAGGATATGATGGAATAAATAACATTTCAAGAAAATGCAATTTTTCACTTCAGGTACAGAGAACACACATTAATTCAACCTTTGCCACATTAGCTACGCTTATAAGTCTTTGGGTTTTGTTCCTCAGTTAACATTTCTTTCTCCAAATAATTCAAATGCATCAATAGAAAAAGCTAAGCTAGTGTAATGTAAAGCCTGAACGATCACATCTAATACTTAAGTACATACTCATCATTTGTAACTTGATAAATGCTCTGAAGACCTTGTAAATGCTCTACAAATTCTGTGAAGTCTCCCTTCCTGCAAATAAATTTATAAATTTTCAGTAAAAATCAAAATACACAAAAATATATTATATACATGATGAAAATAAATATCTTTAAAAAAGAATAGATCAATCAAAAATTGTTTCAAGGCAAGCTCATACTGATAGGTTATATTACCACTTGATGAAAACTAATGGATACTCCATGTTAGATTCAAATTGTGCTAACATGTATACATGCATAAATCACTGCATTCCCTTTATTCAGGTGTGAAACAGGTATTCATATGAGATTTGTGTCTTTGTTTTTGAGAGACACCACTTTGACAATTAGTAATAATTTATATGTGGCAAAAAATAAATTCCTCTTATAGCCTATAGTGTTCAAACAAATAAATAAAAGGCTCGTCTAGAACATTCCAAAGCCCTAAAACAACCATAACAAATATGTTCCTGTTTCTTTCTTAAGAGTTTACGAGACTCCATTCCGCTGGTTTTTTTAAAAGGAGGAACATAATAACAGGCAATACACCAAATTCAGAGTCGATTTTTGCCAATACTGAACATTTTCGCAACTGAGCCATTATAAAACATCTGTCAACTGACAGACTAGAATCAAATCTCTTATCTCTAGTGGTAGGTTAGCAGACACAAGGATACATTACAATATAAAAGTTTTTTTAATTAAGAGATTTTGTACATTTTCCTTATTAGGCACAACAATTTGAGGGATAGCAGAACAAAGACAAATGACTAGATTATGACAATGATCCACTACAAAAGTGTTCACAAAGATAGCGGAAATCTGCTACGTCGTTGAAGAATGGGGTGTCTGAAGTTTGTGCACTCTTTCAACAGCCGGTGTCATATCCAAGCTCAGGGCAAAAAGATGATAGAGGTTAGTTAAAAGAATAGCCAAGCTTAGACCAGCGTGAGACCTTTCACAGAACTAATTATCTCTCAAAAATATTGACAAAGGGATGATATATAGGAAAAAACCCTCTTATCATTTCTCACAATCACAAAGGTAAGAATAACAAACATATACCAACCATCCAGCAAATATGATGACAATCTAAAATGCGAGACATGAGGAACAGCAACTGAACAGCTTTATAGCAACAATATGTCTTTGTGACAGAACTACAACACATAGTCTATGCTTCACAGGAGTGAGTTTGCTTTGTAAAATAACTTGATTAAATAGGATTGACAAACTAGACAATGGAACGGGAGGGACTAGATTGGTACTATTGTATAATACTAAGTATACTTAGATATAAAGATATGGGGTAAGGGTCTAGTTATAGAAACTCTTTGGCTAGTTCTGAGTCTCAATGCCAGACATGGATAGTAATGAAAAATATTGTCCTTACTGTAAAATGTCCTTCAAATCCGGGCAGTCCTGAAAAACAAACAAAAAGAAAATGATTCAAACTTTGACAAGCAACACAAGAGAAAAATTTTTATACATCAACTTAGAAAACATGTATACTATTTATTACTACCAAAATTATTCTATGCAGGTCTACTACTGGCACAACATAACTTGATACTTTAATAACAAAAGGTGGAAGAATCAGTAACTAAACTTTTGTAGTAATTTCCAAACACTCAGTAAAAGCGACCAGGATTTCTTTCCATTCAGAATTTGAGGTGAACAAATAAAAATCATATATCATTTATAAATAATTCATAAAATTTTTTTAAAAATAGCCATTTACCACAATATCTCCCTGGTTTGCTAGCTTTACATCTAACAAACTGCCATTTTCACTCAGCCTTATTTCCATATGAAATGCATCTGTTCCTAATGATATCCTTTTGTCCTGTATGTCTGTGTTCAAACCCAGCTGTCGACCAATCAGATCAAGCCTTTCTTTTAAAGTCTGAGCTGACATAACTGTGAAGATACAGATTGGCAAAGTCAATAATACATAAAAACAACATTTTATAATCTTGGTTATATGTAATTGACAGGTCATATGTTTTAAACCCCAAATTCAAAGAATGGCTATGATACATTTTATTTTTTAGAAAATATCTTTTCACTTGGCACTCATCAAGATAAAATTCTATTTTACACTTTTTCTCCCCTTCTGAAAAGACCAAGTGAAAATTTTCTTCAATAATCTTGCTGATACTTTTATCTGAAATAGACTTGTAAGTAGTGGCAAAATAATCTAAGTTAAGTCCATGATGTAAGATGTTTATTGATATTTTTCTATGTAAATGGAGAGCAATGTTCTTAAAAAGTGTACCTTACAAAACATTCACCTCTGGTACATGGTACTACAGTTTAATTAATGTAAATTTGCTAATTGAATCAAGTTTCTGAGCGAAATCATTTTGAAGACAATTTCATATTTACTTGTCCATGAAAACCACATACATGGTGATGAAAAGAAAGCTATGAATTTGATCAAACCTTTAACTATTAAGATGACCACAAGAAAAGCATCAAAAAGTAAAAGCTAAACTAGATGAAACCCTACCTTTGATTGCTTTCTGCATTCTGTCAAGGCAGCTTTGAACAGTCGAGGAATCAGGTGGTTCACTTTGGACTTTTCTTTCCTGTAAAGCATGAATGCAAAACAATATGAGTTGATTATTTCAGCATAGAATAACGACTATTGCTATAAACCCTTGAGATTTAAAAAATTTTAAAAATTGGAAAAACAGAAAAGTGTACTGAGCAGGAACGAATTCTAGACCCTGCCACGGCATCCATCGCCTTGCTGACAGCATGAGATTGTGACTCATCCACTTGGCAATCCACATTCCCAAAAAGAGGGCTTCAAGACTTTATTCTTGGTTTGTGCTGGTGACTTCCGACCCCTAACACATCTCCATTATCTGCTCTTGGCAAAACAGGAAACACATTAACAAATATAACAAAGAGAGACAAACGATAATAGGAATAGCTCTGATGGACAAGAAGCCATTTTGACTCATTTCTTGTTGATTTCCAGTGCTTGCTCCCCACCTTACTATTATGTGATTAGTAGAAGGAACTTCCTGATTCAATGGATTCCTTAAAGAAAACACCTTTCAAAAATCTTTAAGCTAAATAATAATTTTCTTTCTGTATGACTTCAACTCAATTAACCCTTTCAACGCTATGGTTATTTCTCAAACTACCAACTAGACATCAATATCTTCAATATTTTGCCTGATCTTGTACAAGATAAATCAGATTTCAGTGCACTGACATATTTATGCCAAAAGCCTAAATTTCAGTTCACTGAAATCTTATTTTTATGTGGTATAAAAACAGGTAAATTTCAAAGATTTTGCATATTTAAATTCGACTAGAATCAGACCTTGCTGAGAAAGGGTTAATAGTCTGCAGCATTACAGATAAAAAAAAAATATTTACAACTACAATAAGTTAAACCCCAAATAAAGAGTAAACTAGCTTATCATGAATAACAATAAAAATATGAGAGCCCAATAGCAAAATACACCAATTACTTCTGAGACACAGGCATAATAATATTTAAAAATTTTAAACATGACACATTTGAAAACTGTAAAAATACCCATATTCCGATAAAAAATTGTTACTTGGACTTACCGCCACAGCACTCCGCACTGAATTTATGCTGTTCACCCACGACCGATTTTGAGAAACTTTATGTCTCAATTTGTCAATCAGAAGGATACCATTTTTCTTATCTTTATTATCTGTTGCAAAGAGATATAAAAAATCATAACAAATTTCATGACAAGAAAAAAAAAGTAGACAAGCGTAAGGATAAAAAAAACTTAGAACAATTGGCCACAGAGAAGACAAGTAACAAAGGTTTCAATGCGACACCTATGTAACAGCCCTCCATTAGCCAAATGAGTCAAGCCACAATTGGCAATTGCGAGGGAAGAATGGCAATCCATGATCAGCAATATCATGAGAAGACAAGTCCAAGGAAAAGTAAAAGTTAACCTGGCAACTCACGACTCCAGCCAAGGTTTTCACAAATGACTTCATATATTTCAGAATGATCAAAGATGTAAAAAAAAATATTCAGTCTAATTTTGCCTTTAAATTATACATCGCAAAAGGGAGCTTGTCAGCATATTCCACAGTAGCAATAGGTTTTTTTTAACCTTATTCTCTTCTTCCAATTTACTGACTGACTCGACTGGACCTAGAATTACTGTCAGTGCGCATTTCAAGACCTCTTATGGGCCCCCTCCACGCTCAGTTCTAAAACGAAAAACTGAACGATTTTGGCTTCAATACTGAAGCTATCAACGAAAATGCTGTAGAAGAGGGGATTTGGACTGATACCTGTCATGCCTCAGTCCAGACGCCAGATATCTGACAAGGTTGGATATTTTGGACTGAGAACTGAACGACGGGTGTCTCAGCGACACGGGGTGAACTACAAATCACCACGAGGGATTGCCATGTTTGAAAAATCAGTTACTAAAAAATCTTAACACAATGAACAAATCATAAAAATAACATGATTTTCGTAATCGGCGACCCAAAATTAGACAAAATCACAAGGGGTGTGTATTTTGATGTAGGGTTAGAGATATTGCTTATTTATTTTAAAATATTTTTTAAACCTTGCTCGCATCAGCCTCCATTTTTCTCCACAAAACTCACACCACCCAATCATTGTGTTTACAATCCACGGACTGAAGACTGACAGTACACCGTTGCTTGTGGAAGGGGAGCCTTTGACCGGCGAACTGTTATGTCAATGGTGGCATGATCACCGTCTCATGTTGTCGTTAATTTCTGGTTTTAAAACTGAACGTGGAGGGGGCCCATTAAACTCAAAGAGCCTCTCATATTAACAGAATATCAATCATGAAAACTATTAAATCATGCACATCTTAACCTGACAGAAGTAAAGTACAAATTAATATCCATTTTACACCTGTTTTTGACTACAATAACACTTCATAAAATGTATGTAAAACAAACTATGAAAATAATACACCATTTCATTCTAGACCAACACCCCTGTAAAAGTGATTTGCCCTTATATCACATTCCCGCAGATTTGCGGAATAAACTAGTTCTGTCAATAAGCACTGTGAATCTTAACTAATTGGTACCAATTCCATGCCATGAGTATGAAATGGTTGGTTGTTGCCTGTCCTACTGAAAAAATGTACAATTCTCTGGCTTTTAATTTTAATAAGAAAGAATAATTAAGAGATAAATGTCAGTGGAAACAGTCCCTAATCTCCTGTCTTATGGCCATATTTGCTTGAATGTTGACAAATATCTGAACACTAGCATTCTTTTCTAAAAGACCTCTTATGTACCTTAAGAAATCCACCTGAAGCTCAGGCTTACGTAATCACAAAAAAAATGATTGAATAACAGTTTGCTTTTTATTTTTAGTTCTCATATTCAAACTCTTAACGAAGGTATGTTACTTATTAAGGGATATTTGGGTACTTTTAAGTACAATATATTTTTATAATT
This sequence comes from Melibe leonina, assembly GCA_031471865.1. Lineage (NCBI taxonomy): Eukaryota > Metazoa > Mollusca > Gastropoda > Nudibranchia > Dendronotidae > Melibe > Melibe leonina. The sequence goes on along the minus strand of JAUEKZ010000001.1, from coordinate 253,890 downwards.
TTTTATGTCTACCCTGGATCCAGCATTGATAATAAGTATGATGATGCTTTTTAGTCAATGTTGTGTTCCACATTATGTTAATGTATTCTTTTTCATTTTATAGGGAAAATCTTTTGTGAAGCGCTGGGAAGTTGTGAAAGTACCATTTATTAACCTCTATAGGAGCATTATAAATTCAGGGAAACACATCTAGCTCATGCATTTTTTCTCTGAATTCGAAACCTAATGTCAGTTGTCTCTTTCCTATTTCATATACATTGTTTCATAGAGATAATCAATTCTTATTATTAAAAAAAAGATTATACGTTAGGCAGCATCCAGTGTTAATTCAAATGCTGAAATATAGTGCAATTGATTGAGAGGTCTAGAGTGCACGGTCTATACCTGTCAGTGACGAAGACTAAATCCAATTGTTTACAAAGATTTAGTAGTAACAAAGAATTCAATATTATAATTTCTGGTACACATAGAACCCTCCTATCTGTAAGCTCCATTTCCAAACATATTGCACTTAAACTTTTGCCCAGTCATTCAACATGGAACAGACAATCACAGTATCTAGCCCATACACTTACTTTTTTCTCTCTATAACGCCTATCACAACTTGAAAAATATATATTAGCTTTTTAAAAACACTAGTCATATAAGTTTAAAATTATTTTTTAAAAATATAAATTATACTGCCAAGAAAGCTATCTAATTTCAAGACACTACTCTAGAGCTCTTTATGTCTAGTTACCACTTTAAGACAATCATGAAAATTAGCATCTGAGGCAATTTTCAATTTCAATGAATGATATCTAAGCTTCAGAGTGGTAAATTTACAGCAGAGGCCCCAACATGGAATTCATGTCAAACACATTTTATCCAATTTTTTTAACACTTAAAATTGTTTTAAAAATCTTTAATAAATTGTATGGATTGGTAAGGATGGCAGAACATATTTTTCAAGAATATTTTGTCAATAATAATTTTAAAAAACAACCAATCTCTATAAAAAATGTGGAAATTGGTTGAGATTGAAATAGAGGGACAATGCCAATGATAACATAACCACTACCAAATGTATCTCCCCATAGTTGCCTCGCATTGGAGAAGCCTCGTGCCAATGAGTGACTCTAGAATTGCTTTCAGCCTCTCATCCATCACACAGGCAGTGAGCTTGTGAGCCAGTGTGTGGCTTTGCGACGCCATTACCGCGGAATCCGAAGTGTCTTCACAGTTTGGGTGAGGATAAGAAATTTCTTATTTGCAAATGTGTACAAATAAGGTAAAATAGCAGGGTTTCATGTGAATTAGCAGTGCGAAATATACTTTTACAGAGAAGCAAATCCCTTTGAACGGCTGAGTGCTTGATATAGGGTGCTAAAATCTTAGTGTTTGATGAGTTAACTTCACTCTTAAAATCTAAAATTCTAGCTTGACTTAAAATTGTTAAAATTTAAGAGAAAACTTAGACGCCACTTAGTCTAAATGAAAAGCTTTGTCTTTGGTCTGTTTTTTTTTCTCAAGGAAAATATAAAAATGAAGATAAGCGGCGCTGTTATCTCATCAGTAATCTATTCTCTGGGTCTCAAATATGAATTGATCTATCAATAGATAGATACTTGGGTGGGCCCACTTATTGTCTAAGGGTTTATTTTCCTTTTCAGGTCCCTAGAGATCACTTTGAAAATACTAAATAATATATCAAATCGAGGGCAACTGGGAAATAGCTACTCATTATGGAAAGATTTGAAATAATACAGAGAACATCTAAAGACCAACCAAGAAAAAATAATGCTCCAAAATAACATTCAACTGAAATTTCTTCATACTTTTCTCTCCGCAAATTCTGAAACCCCAAATTCCTCTTCATAATCATATCTAACAACCAAGCGAATTTTCTCTCAGATCGACGAAATGAAGACACACTCATGAGATTGATTATCTCTCGACATAAAAAAATGTGAATTAAACAACAGGACAACGGATCAGTGGTGTGGTTTGGTCATTTGTTGATAATTACCATGCGATAATTGGTGCTCCAGATAAACAGAGGGTATCCCAGCTTCATCTGCCATCTTTGATTGTGCACTCAACAATTTTCAATGGCCTCCAATAGCAGCTTGTTTCGGTGTACAAGGTTGGAGTGCAAGAATACAAAGCAATAGATCCATAGTGAAACACAAAAGGTCTTGTAAAAGTCAGGTAAAAAGATAAATAATGAGCATGATGTTATTTTCATTTTCAAGAAAACATCCAAAGATATGCGTAAATTTGCATCTCAAGCACTCGTAAACGAACTTCCCCAGCCGGGGTCACTACGCAGGGTCAATATGACGTCACCGATCCCATCACACCTTAGTAAGTTATCGCCATTTCCAGTTTGGGAAATAAAAGCGAAACTTTGCTCTTGAAACTTAGGCTACTGAGAAATTAATGTGATTTTTCACAGGTAAGATTTTTTAATTTAAAAAAAAACAAAAAACTTATGTGCAAAGTAGCCTCTTGTCACTTCAAAACGTCATCTGGTCTTTATATTTTGTTTTGGGAACGCCAACAGCTCGAACAAGACCTTTTTATGAAAAAAATTGACTGTTGCTCTCCGTTCTTTACAACACGGAAATGATCATTTTTTATAATTTTGCAACTTGTAACATCCTTTTGATGTTCGATATGCTCTCTACTATAGAATTGTCGTGATTCATACTCCACTAAGGAGGGAAGTCGTCCTGATTCACACTCCACATACTTAACTATCTACTTACTTCTATGATACAGGGTGGTCAGGCAAATCGGCTTTGGTTGTTCATTACAGTCCTGACCTGTTCCTTATCTTGTTTCTTTCACACTTTCTTGGATGGGAGTTGGATGGTCTTGGGTGCCTTAAACCAGTCTGATGATAGAGAAAACTTATATTCCAACCAGACTTTCTCTAGTCTGTTCTTGAAAGAATTGACCGTGTATGCGTGGCACTGACGGTTCCAGTTACTATCCTCACTGTGAAGAAATTTTGGCAGATAGATGTTTCGACAGAAGGCTTGGTCAGTTTACGTCTATGGCCCCTAGGGTCTAGTGAAATTCTTGGACTAAGCTAGTGAGCCTAAACCTGCATTACTCGCAACTTTTTATTGACCATAATCCATACTACAGCCTTTTTTTTTTAAGGAAGCTCTTCAGCGGAAGGTAAAGAAGTGCTTTAACTTTAGGTTGTTCAGTTTTCTGTTCTACACACTTAGTAAAATTAGCTAGATAAAGGAAAAAAATTAACTTTTGTGCATGTTGTTTAAAGAGCTGTTCATTGTTAGACTAGTTGAAGGGTGTAAGCGATACATTATGAACATGGTTTTTTTCATTGCATAATTTCTAGCAACAATGATTTTACAGGCAAATTTTATAAAGTTGTTAATCTAAATCTAACAGAATCATGTCTTTGCTTAAGTGATGGATGATCATGTGTTGTGACTTTCATTAAAATGATATTTTAACTTTTATTCATGAAAGCCTCACTGTAGTGTGAATACTTAGATTCCTCACGTACCTTAATGTTAGTGAGGACACCATATCCATGATTCATCCTTGATCCCTGTGCTGAATTTGTCGTCCAATTTTCAGATGACACCTTGATGTAAAAAGTAGAAAATAAAACCTTACTTCTAGCAGGGCAAAAAAATGAATGAATGTGTACAATATCTCCATAGTTTTATTATTCACATCAATCTTTTGTATTATATATTCACAGTGAAACAAGCCGCTATCAAAGTCAGCCAAGATGTCAAAGGCTAAAGCCCAACAACCCACAGTCATTCATAAAGTTATTATGGTTGGAAGTGGTGGTGTTGGAAAATCGGCACTTACCTTGCAGTTTATGTATGATGAGGTAGGGTGTCTAAATTTTTGCTCACTTCCTTTAGGCTCTAACTATGATGATAATATGTGATGTTCCTTTTTATTAATGAATTTTGAGCTACGGCAACGTTTGTCTAATTACTAAGTGGCCTTTGTGTTGTCATATTCTTTTGAATGCTGTAGAAATATGAAAAACATTTCTTTTTTTGTCACATTTGCTCAATTATAAAAGCTTTTCTTGCTTTCATAAATTGCCTAGTAGTTAGTAGAGAAACCTGTGAAGGTTACAAAAGGTTAAAATTCATTTCATTTCAGTTTGTCGAAGACTATGAACCCACCAAAGCAGACTCATACCGTAAAAAAGTCGTATTGGATGGGGAAGAGGTACAGATTGATATTCTTGACACAGCAGGACAAGAGGACTATGCAGCAATACGTGACAACTACTTCCGCAGTGGAGAAGGCTTCCTTTGTGTGTTCTCAATCAAGGAGCAAGAATCCTTTCAAGCTACCCAGGATTTTAGGTGCTTTAACATTTTTACTTCATGATATGTTCATTCTGAAAAGCCCAGATCCAACAATGGTTTTGCTTAAGTCTCTGAAGAATAACGTATCTTCTTCATTGACTAGTAATTATTCTTTTAGTTTTAAAAGTAAGGCCTGTTTTTTTTCCATTTGAAAAATCAAACTGCTGTTTGTTTATAATGTGTATCTTTTTCTTCTTTCTTTTTACAGGGAACAAATATTGCGGGTGAAAACTGATGAAAACATTCCTTTCTTGCTCGTGGGAAACATGTCAGATTTAGCAGAGCAAAGGCAAGTCAGTGTAGAAGAGGCAACAAAAAGAGCTCAGGAATGGAAAGTTGAGTATGTAGAGACATCTGCTAAAACAAGAGCAAATGTGGATAAGGTAAGAAAATAGATTTGATGCATATTATGCTTCCTTGAATTTGTTAAATTTTTCATGTAGATATGTAGTTTTTGCCTTTTATTTTTTAAGTTTGATTTTCCTTGATTACTTTTCTCTTCCTGTCATGTAAGTTGTTAAAATTTTCAAAATAACTGTTTGAATTGATCATATATAATCTGTGTCCATCCCGACAACAGGTATTTTATGAATTGTTGCGCTTGATTGGCAAATACAAAATGTCTCCACGTCATCGAAACCGCCAACTTCAGGCGGCAAGTGGATCAGCAAATGATTCTTCCAAGGAAAAACCCACTGGATGCAAATGTCTAATTCTATAGTAATCATCAGCCTTTACCTTTGTTCATTTTTAGAAACAATCTTTTAATCCATGAAAATGGAAAGTTACAACTCCGAAGCAACCCAGCACTTTGCATTTTCCCAAACCTTTTCCAATATGTTATTTTTCCCATTTTTTCACCTTTTGATACATGAAAAGTACTATCCAAAACTCCTTCCCTTTCCGCTATGAAAAAAGATCTTTATCCATAATTCCTTCTCGAAACCCTTAACTTACAATTTTACAGAGTTTTAAAATATTTGTGTCAAGAATTCCTCTTTGAGTATATATTATAGAGAATGTCTTCATGATAGATAATCTTCTTGGTTTCTGAAATTTATTTTTAAGATCAGAATTAAGGTTCCCCAACTGCATTACAACAATGGGTTGCGTTTTTTCTCACATACCTGTTTCTTAGTGATTGTTCACAACAATTTTCATATGTGAAAAAGATATAGTAAAGTTAGATACCAATTGATTTGGTGTGAAAAAAATCTTGAACCAGAAGGCTTGATAAGTATTTCAATATTAATATAGATTCACAAAATTTTGCATCAAAGACTCAGCACTGTGGGCTGCTTGCTTTTGTTGTGATTGAAAGTTTCTCTCCTGGTTTTGTGATTTTATTATGTTTGGCTACAAGAATGTTTCATATGTCCCAATGCTCCATTTGTAATCAGTCATCAAGCTGGTCCACAACATTGCGTGGTGTGTAAATAGAGGCAGAGAACAAACAAAAAAACACTTAATTTTGCACACAAAAATATTTTAAGTGATACAAAGAAAAAGTTTTGTCTAGTCAGATGCTGGTAATCTGTAAGGGCAAGATCTGAACTGTGTGGTTTGTGTAGTATAACCTTCCAATTGTATCTTTTAAGCCATTTTTTTGGTCATGTTAGCTGCAATGGGTATTGTCTTGTTAAGGGATGCCTGTGAAAATAAAGTCTTAGTGCATAATTCTATGGACCACAGTTAAATTCTAGGGTTTTAGGGGCCTGTCCACGAATTAAAGCATTTGTTTCTGCAATGTTTTTGTCTGTCAAAGAAGAATTTGGGTACTCTTGCCAAGGGTCATTTGAAAATTTTTAAAGACCCACTTCAAATATGTCACACCATTTATTGATCTGGCTTTTTTTTTTTGGTCATTCTGTCCCAACTTGTATACAGAGACAAGTGTATTGGTGAATTTCATTCGGATTACCCCTTTATCATGTAGAAACCATTTAACACCCTTATCTTATTTCAACCATTGACCACTTTTTAGTGGTTGTAGCTATATTCTGTCCTCCACCATTCATCTAGGGTTTCAACAGTTGTGTTGTTGTTTTGTATAACTTTTGAGCATTGAAAATCCTACTACTGTCGTTTAAAGATTGAAAATCAATTGATTTTTTGACAGCCCTTGTGTATCCAGTGCCAAGGAGTATGCTTCTAAACTCACCATCCTCCCTTCCTCAGTCACATAACACCAAACTGTCATCTTCCTTAATTTTTTATCAGAATAAGCATGCTTTTATTAAGTTGCAAATTCATCATCCCTTTTTGTAATTGAGAATCTCACAGCCTCTATATATCAGTAAATTACTTTTACTTTCAATTTGTGTTGATACTTACATTAATTTTGTTTCTCTCAACAAAGCATCCTAAATTTTTATTGTACACTTCATACCATGCTTTTTTGTAACGTCTCTCTTCTTGTGCCTCTTTTTGTTTTTACTTTCATTGGAATTATTGCAGTTATTAAAAACGTATACAGTACTGCAGAATCCAGATAGTCAAATGGCTTAAACAACAGTCCCAATTTTTCTTTATTAAATTATTGTAATGATTTCTGATAGTCAAGATACCAAACTTTAGACATCTGGTAATAATATATGTAAAAATTAAGTCAACACAACACACTAAAGAGAGTTGTTGCAGCAACCTGGCTTAAAGTCAACTATTTTGTCTGGTCCTGAAGTCTTGACTTGATCTGGATTCCACTCTAGTATGATTCATACCAATATGGATGATAACAATAAGCAAAGGGGGCTGATTACCTGCTTGCTTTTGTCTTGATCCAAAGTTTCTCTCCTAGTTCTGTCATTTATTATGTTTGGCTGCATGGACTATCACATGTCCCATTGCTCTATTTGTAACCAGACATCGAGTTGGGTCCTGACTTGTGTGGTAGATAGGGGTGAAAAACATAAACATAACAAATGATAACATTGAGAATATAATATTTTGTTCTTTTCTTTTATAATTTACTATTACACTTGTTACATTCACATCACCTTTAGTCAATTTCCTAATTAGAAAAAAAAAGTTTATACAAGGAGTATTTGTTATATATCTGTTGATCTTTATCATTTTGATATTCGATTGTGAATAGCCTTATATAGCTAACTCCTTGATAAAAGACATCTGTAATTGATTTAGAAACTGTATTAACTTAAAAATGTTTTTTGCCTAGCACCTTTTTTTTTATTCAAAGGGTAGTTTATCCTCAAGTTTTGAAACATTGTCGAGATTAACAAAAGGCCATAAAACAATCTGTATAAAGATCAGCACAGTTTTTTTAAAAGAATAAATGAGAGCCGTAGGGCAGCGTTCAGAGAAGATGGTTTTCTAACAATAAAACTTAGTGTCACTGAGCTTTCAATGTTAATTCATTTTTAGTCATTTCATTTTTTATTTTTTTTTCTATATTCTTTTTCCATTATGTACTAATTTTTTCAATAGAATTCATTTCAAACACTAACTGCTGCTCCAGCAGTTTGTTTTTCGGTGTAGCTATAGCTTTTGAATTATTGAAAGATTGCAAGATATAGCATTTGATATGTTTTAGTGTGAGAATGGAGACAATTGACACCTTATACATGCAATTGAAGGAGATTAGAGAATGCTGAGATCCCAAGGTTTTTTTCCTTTGCTGCTGCTTGCCTTAAACCACTGAATTTGACTGTTTAAAAAAGGATTATCAATCATAGAGTAAAGACAGTTATATGCTAATCCGGAAGCTCACAATGCATAATATTTGGAGATAAATTGAAGTAAGGACCTTTTAGTAATATCTGAAGAATCATCTTGACTTAACACAACTGAGAAAGTTAGGTGATCATGATCATGGTATGCATTTTAATTGACATCTAGCTAAGATTTTATTACCAGCTCTGGTGATGCCCTAGACTTTTTGTTGTTTAATGCACTCTATTCAAAATTTACGTGGCCTGGAGATGAAACAGGTTGTACAATATTGAATGCTTTAGCACCTAACCTAGAATCAGATTATGGGGTGGAACCAGTCTTGATCAAAAGATCTATTTCTCATTATTGAGCAACATAGATGATTCCTGTTGAAAACAAGCTTATGCTTGATTAATCATACAGTCCATTCTTGGAGCATGCTTAATACATCACCAAAGGGCAGATCAATTCTTTTTTTTCTAGATACAAGTATTTGGTAGTTTCGGCGTACTTTCAACTGCTTATTGTATCAGCACGAAGGAGTAGTTAAGACTCTAGATTAAAGTTAAAAGAGCAGGCAGGCACAGATCCCGCACACAAAAGAGGTATAATAAGAATAGACATCAGCAAAAAAAATTTAAAAAAATTGAGGGATATAGTGTGTGCATGCAAACATTTGTAGACGTCGAGCCTCATCAGCTTGCAGGAAGTGAGAATTAGCAAACAAGTTAACTATTGGCTTTGTATACTGACTTTGCTCTAGAATATGATAATTATTTTTGGTATATTTCTTTAGGTACCTAAAATCACTTGGCAATTGTCAACATCCCTAACTTTGTTTTATCTAAATAGTGAGAAAAGATTTAGAATTGATACCTCAGTGAGCAGCTGAACTCCTCACCTTTTTTTTTTTTTCACCTTCCCAAGATATAGCCATTTAATGCCCCCTTTTCTTTTCAATATTTTTTTCTGTCCTACCTATTGTAACTTAATTTTTTAGCTATTTTGTTATACCGATAACGTTTTCTTCTATTATAGTTAGTTTCTTAAGTGCAATGATAAAGTAACATATCACATTGTGACCACCACCACCAGGATGAAAAAAACCCCACAATGATAAAAATTATCAGGCCATCAAATCTTTTTTCATCACCGCAATTGAGTTTGAATTATTTTTTGCTGTACCAAGCTCAGAGAAAAGAAAATAAGGACGTTTTTAAAGCATGTCACTCCCTATGTTGTTTGCTTTGCCCAAAGAGCTTTTTCTGTGTTCTAATTTTTTTCATATAATCTCTGTCCCAGGTGTTTTATGATTTGATGAGGGAGATTCGCTCTCGGAAGATGGAAGCAAGCAGACAAAATAATGGGAAACAGAAAAAGAAAAAAGAAGGTGGCAAGAAAAAATGTGTTATTCTGTAACAAATAATCCTCATGTATCAATTTATTTTATTTATTTATTATTAATGCATATTGGAAAGTATACATTCATTCATACGTACATGCGTACATACATAAAACATTAACACAATCAGCCAAATTAGTTTTGTATTTTTTATAAATTTTTTGGGGTGTTCTGTTTTTTGCATTTCAATTAGTCTTTTAAAAGAGCAAAAATCTGTAAGACAGTAGCTAGACATTTTTTGTTGAGGTTGACAATCATGAGCTTGTTAACTTTTTGTTTTTGTGGTTTATTTTGTTGGGTTTATTTTACCGTGCATGTCTGTATGCGTGTGAAGGGTTCCTTTTCATATTGTTATCATGGCATATTTTAAAAGATGTCTTCATTATGGAGGTTGAAAGTTCTCAAATATAGTGTTGAAACTGTTGATCCAGGACAAAGAAATATCCCCAATCTTACTCAATTTGTTGATAATTTCTTTCTTTTTAGCCTCTAGAATCAACTGTTTTGCGTCTTCTCCTTTATCGGTAGCAAATAGGCTTCAGTGAGGTTGGTTTTTGGATTATTTTTTTTGGATAAAAAGCATTGAAATCTACCCTCAAGAATTGGAAGCAAATTTCATGTATTTTTATTATTTTTACACATGAGATATGTAATGATACAGAACTTTAGCTGAGGGTGGTTTAATGTATTGTTTTCACTAAATTTTGTTCATAGGCAAAAATTACACCATCTTAATATTATTGTCGCCATAATAATAGTGGTTTGTTGGCAAAGAAAGCCTTGTACTTGTCTAACGTCTGAATTTGTTGTACAGGTTTAGAGGATATTTTAGAGCCCTGTTATTGACATCTGTATTGAAGATGTGTTTTATATTTATAGCATAGAATGTTAAACAATTATTTAACATTTATTTGTAGAAATGATTTTTCAATTACCGAAAACATCCAGTCAAGATTTTGAAAGCATAAAAGTTTAATTTTGATAGGGCAAATTTATTACTTGTGGGATTGGAGGGATGTGTCGCTAGGGGTATTATTTGGTTTATTCTCTTTGGTTGAATGCAAGATTTATGCTGTTTTTCAACTATGTTTTGTCGGCTGTGAAATATAGCTTGTAAAAGTATATTTTGTCTTGACATTCACAGTTTGGAATAATGTGGATACAATTGTACAAACTCACAATAAACAAACAAACAATTAAGTTCAAAATTTCTTTATTTTTCCTCCCATAGGGGCAATTACAGTAAATGATATAAAAATAAGGGCTGTGTGTTAAATTAACAAATCATAGCTGTCTCTCTATTATCGGCCTGATGTGGAGACTATTCTGAATTACATACATAGTTATCATATTTATTCTCTATGGCATTATTTCACAGATTAGGAAATCTATGTCAATGTGCAAGCTTGATGTAACCTGCTGGTGCATTTGTCTTTCCTATCATTGACCCAAACCCGAGTTTTCTCTAGTGAGTGTAATGAGTTATCATAATGTACAGATTTAATCAATATCGTGTTTGCGTATGTGTTTTGTCTTCATACATGTTTGTAATATTTTGCCTGCTTGATTTCAGGGAGTTTTTCCCGTACATTTAAGGCCATTTTTAGGGTATATATTTGTCTAAGTGTGGACATTTTAATTGCAATCACATAGAGGGCAAGAAAGGAAATCCCACGAGTACTGACTTAGATGCTTTGGCTACAGCTTGGTAATTTTTTATGTTAGATATCTTTTTTGTCCTTATGTGTGTGTGTGTGCGTTTGTCCAAAGTTACTATCTTTTTCTTTAAGAAAAGCATTATTTCTTTTCATTTCTTTTATTTTCATTTAAGTACAGTGCCTTTGCATGGATGTTTCTGTTAATTTTTGTTTTGTTTCAGTTTTGGTTTTGACAGGTCTACTTATTTGTTTGATCGTTTTTTGGGGGTTTTTTTTGGAAAAAGTGTAAACATTCATACCATATTGACAAAAATTGTTCAATTTGCTCAAGTGCTCTGTTCATCATGATTTTCTTTTAAGTCAAAACTGTTGTGAATTGATATGGGTACCGATTATTTTTTATGACTAGTGTGACAGGATGGTGAGAGTGATATCAATATATATGGACTTTAAACTGAAGCTTCACAGCCATTCACATGTGAGATTTGAATTTATTTCTTAGTCACCAAAACAGAAATCCATTTTGTTAATTTACCAAAGGGTTTTGATTTTCGTTTTAAATACCCAGGGAAATGTAAATTTCACAATCAAAATATAGTAATTTTGTACTGTTATTTTACCATAATTAATCATTTCATGTAGAAGATGGGAGTATTTATGAAACACATGAATATTAAATGAGCTAGTACATCATCATTGCCTATTGCAGCAGGTGTTTGAACTCTAGACTTTTAAGGTTTTGTTTGTAAAATTGGAATATTTGGGAATAAAGATATGAAGGCAATGAAAGTGATTATCTGTTCAACCAACTTGCAAATGATTTCAAGTCAGATTTTGCTGCATTATTTGGAGAAATTTTAGCTTCTTAAGTTAGGTTGTTGTTTTTTTCACTTCCTCTGTTCTATAGAATTTCTATTGTACCTATTGTATAAAGTAAGTCGACTTTATTTTCTCCTAATGATGATACCCTGTGTTGATGATGAGTGGTGCTTACCTTTTTGTAAACTGTGAATGTCTGTAGGGAGCAAACTTTTGATTCGGGTTGAAGCTTTTGGCCTAAAATACTGTTTTCCTGCATCTCTCTGTCTTTGTTAAGAACTACTTTCATCTCTGGTCACTGGTTAATCAAATTTTTCATATCTCCACTCAATGCCATTACAAGGATCGCCGGTTTGATTATAATACTTTCTGTCAGGCCTCTCAGGTTGGCCTGCATCTGCCCTCTCTTTTGACTAGTCAAATCTCTTCTTGAATTTGCTCTTTGGCACTGATATGTCACAGGGTATTATTCTTAAACTTGCTAAAAATAAACAAGCTATCTTAACCCTTTCACAGCGAGGTCTGATTCTAACCAAACTGAAATGTGCAAAATCTTGAAAATGTAATTGTTCAGTTCTTATACCAAATAATTCAGATTTCACTGAACTGACATATGCCAAAAGCCTGAAAATCAGGCTATTGGCATGTCAGTTCACTGAAATCTGAATTATCTGGCATAAGAATAGGCCTGTATTGAAGATTTTGGAGTCCTTAGTAGTGAAAGGGTTAAGCCAAAGAGGTAAGATGAGGGTCCGGGTATGAGAATCCATAAATCATGTACATGAAGAAGAATGTATTCCAAAATCTAGGAAGACCTTTTTCTATTTTGTGTAAAATCTGTGGACTTGTTAATGCAATGTCACTCATTTTTGACAAAGTTCTTTTGTACATAATATCATGTATGTAAATATGCTGGTGGTGTTAAAGTCAGTTAATCAATATCCATTAATCCTTAGATTATGTGATTAGTTTTGTGCATGTGTTCCGGTCTGAAGCAACAAACCTTAATATACAAACAAGTTTGTTTTTTTGTGTTGTGGACATATTAATATTCATTAATATCGGTCCTGTTAAGGTTGTTAAAAGTATTTAAAACATTTTTTTAGTACTTTGTGCAGTCTTTCCTATAACAGGCAAAAATTGTTATAACAACTGATTTTATTTGTTTTGTTTTTTTCACTAATAATTTTTCATTTTTACTACTCTCATACAAGTATAGGTTCAATGAATTTGACTGCATTTTTAAACTGAAAACACATAATACCCTAAATATGAGTTTTTGTATTGTAAAACTGATGAGTACCGGTTTGTATTTTATTTTCACTAACTCAAGGCTGCCCTAAAAGCAAAGGGAAGAAGCTTGAAATTAGTCAATATATGAACTAGAAGCCAGAAAATGAAAATCATTTCGAAACATACATCCTGAAAACAGATTCTTTTTAAATGTACCCTTACTTTTCAAGGGAATTGAGAAAAATTTCTGTATTTGCTTCCGTCATTTGAGACTTTTCCTGTACATCACATGTGATAGTGTTTTGTGCCTTTTGATTAATAATCCACAGCATGGCCAGTCATTATTTCTTTTATATATTCGAATATTGTTATAATTTTCATTAGTTACACATCTTTTGAATTTGAATTAAAAAAAAGAATATTTTGTGTGACCCTGACTGGTTGTGGAACTCTCCACAAGGGTGAGATTAGTAAAGATAAGTCATAAAGAAAAAATCCCTTGATGTCAAAACAAGCTGTTTGGATTGGCAGAGGAGAAGAAGATTTATATGATTATGATGGATATGATGGTCCAGTCATAAGCTTGCAGGGAACGCGCCTTTGATGGGTGCTACCTCTATTTCTTCTTTTTTGGCTTTTTCTATTACCTTTTTCTAGCACTTTCTCCAGTGCTCCCTTATCAAGCATACACACACATCTGTTTTGTATCTGTTTGCTAAGTCTTGATCCTGCCTGTTGTCTGCATAGATTTATGTTTTACGTTGTGGTACCTAACTACAGGGTCACTTGCTATCTAGGACTGAGCAATTTTATACACAAAGGGTAGTAGAATATCCTGGGTCTCTCTGGACCTTAATGCATGATTTCAGTGGTAGCCATCTGTATGTGTGTCCTGCTTTGTGATTGTGAGCGGTGATTTTTTTTCCCTGTAACTCATCTCTTTGTCACCTTTTTTGAGAGATGATATATTTTTCCCCTCTAAATCATCTCTCTGTAAAATGTCTCTGGCAGGGTCATAGTCCCTTTAACTAGTCTATCATCTTACTTACTTCTTGGCGCTCATATGACCTTTGATGTTGAAAGCACCCTAAGACTCAATAAACAGACAAACTAGCAGGTAACTATTTCGGACTTTAAAATGATTTGCCATGTCTTGTCTGTACTTAGTTGTTTTTGTTTACATGCATACAAGCAGGTTTGTCTTGCTTGCATGGGAAGGCCTTCCTGTATTGAAATTGCAGTGGCGTTCTTTAAGGGGGAACCCTGCACCACAAAGTGGAACAAGACTAGCAAGGCTTGTTCGCTGTTCAAAATTGTGGCAATGGGCTACACCTTTTGAGAATGTGGAAACAAACCATAGAGAATGTTATTTAAAATAACCAGCATTAATTGTAAACATATTATTAGTACACCCCTGTCTTCACATTCGCACAATAGTTGTTGTTTCTTAATCCTGCGAGGATTCGTTTTTAGTTCTTCACTGCTATTGTTGCTTGAAAAGCTTCTTACATAGCTTGTTGTCATGACAGTTTGGTGATAAATTGCTCCCTTTGTTAATTAATCATGGTGGTGACGGATGTACATTATAGTTCTTTTCCCCCTTGTTCATTAAATTTAGATAGAATTTTGGGAAAGTTTGATGAAATGAAACATATGTTATCAATTCTTATTCACACCCAGCACAAGTGGTGATTTATTTAAAAAATCATGTTTGAGGGTAATTATTAATACTTTTGTATTTGTAATTATTTTACCTGTTGTGCAAAGGGGTCAGCTCTCACTCCTGCTCCCAAAAATTGAGGGGTTTCAAGAGTGAAGGGCAACTTACTATTTGTTTAAAGGTGAAACAAAGTGAGTGTTTAACAGGCCAGTATATTATGACAAAGACAAAACAGGCGACGTTTCGACCAAAGGTCTTTGTCAAGACAAACGAGACTTAGCAGAATAACAGAATAACAAAATAAACAAACAAACAAGTAAAAACTTAGCTGCTGGCCTGTTAATCACTCCCTTTGTTTCACCTTTGATAACCACTGGCCTTGCGATCCCCTTTCTTTTACACCTTACCATTTGTTTACTAATTGGCTTGTCTCCTGATAATTTCTCCCATATATTTTGTCAAGATTGTGTGTAGTGTATGCTGAAGGCTGTCCTTAAGTGACGACTTCTGATGTCAGTGTGAATGTGAACCTGTGCTGGTGCCATGCTGGGATGTACATGCTGCCATCTTTGCTCACTCAATATGCAAGTTCAGTCCCTTAGAATAATGATTGTTTTTGTTGTTAACATACCACTTGTCTTCATTGTGGATTTCCTTTTTTCTGTAATGTAGATAATAAATCAATATTACCGTACATTACATTATTTCAAAGTTGTGGAAGTCTGACAACAAATTGCTCCTTGAATACTCTCCATATTATAAATATTCATTTTGTGATTAGTGCTACTTCAGTGTTGCTTGACTGGATGACTTTGAAAAGTACTGTTTTATGATTGACGGAGAAGGGACCAGAATATTGGAACAGATATGAGAATGTTGTGGCCATTGTATTCCTAAAAGGGATAAAAAAATTTTTACTAATCTCCCAAGTTTTTATGTTTCTCTATTCTAAAAGAAAAAGGAAGCATTATCAGTCGTGCTTGAATTTCATTTCGTTGTGGAAAACAAAATGTTCTAGAGTTTTTTTGTTTTGTTTTTTCATCTTTGGAGTCTTAAATGAAGCAAGTCAAAGTATGGCTGTGGAGAAGAATTCTAATGTATAAATTTTGAAGTTGAAAAGTAATGATAACAATTTAATTTCTAACATGCCGTTGGTACATGGGAATTGCAATTAACTAAACAATATTTGTGACCTACCTACATCATACTACCATTGCCTACTACTACTACTACTGTGTATGTATTTGCCTGTTTTGTAATATATTTGGCTTGTCGCACTATTTACTGTATCATGATATGTAATGTATGTTTTTACAAATATAAAGAAATTACTCACCAAAGCCTTTGAGACTTTATTGAATTGCTGTGCAGTGTTGTTTGTCAGTAATATAATTAGATTCAATATTGAAATTCAAGAAAGAGTGCAAGGAAGATTCTTTGCTGAGAGTTTAAGTAATAATAATAATAATGATGATAATACATAGATTTACATAGCGCCTTTTCTCAAAGCGCTTTACAATGGCGGTAACAAATAGCAATGGATTCAACAGAAAAAAGATGACTGACAACACTGAAGACTACATTCCAAAATTCCACGCACACATCCACAAATACACATACACGCAACATACATACATACACTACACACACATGCACCGATTATGTAGATCTAAGGGTTAATACTACAGCAAATGATAGACAGGGACGATGTATATTTTTAGATGACCACGGACACACCCACAAACACATACACACACACACACACACACAACTTAGGACAGGTAGTAGTAACAACACTTATGTATTAACCAAAGTGCTGAGATGACAGGCGCATGCTTACCCACGCCCATACACCAACAACACGTACACACACACGCACACAGTTCAATAGTAAACATGGATCAAACATAGAAAATATACACACGCATACTTACTCTCACACACACACACACACGCGCGCACCAGCTTACTATCACACACACACACACATACTACATGATATATATCCATAATACACCAAAATATCCATCAGCTCACATTAACTAAAAGTAAAAGTTCTAGTATAAAATTCAGTTTTTAAAGATTTTTTGGTCCATTCACTTATCCCGTTCCATAAAACTGGCACGCTGACTGAAAATGCTCTCTCACAGAGACGAGTCAGCGTGTGAGGGATGTCAAATCTATTGTATTTGTTTGATCTCAGCGCTCGGCTCTTGGTTGGCTTGGGGTTGTCAGGAGCTCCTGTATATAATAAAAAAATGGGGCAGTTTCCGTGTAACATCTGTATGCCATGCAGAGAATTTTGAAATTCCATTCCTTGTTCAATGGGTAGCCAATGGAGGTCTTTCAGCACTGGTGTAGTAATGTGGTCGAATTTCTTTGTCCCCGTGATGATGCGAGCCGCACAGTTTTGTAACTTTTGTAATTTAGTTGCTAGACGGGAATTGCAAGTCGATTCTGCTGGTTATCAGTGAATTTATAAGCATTTTGGTTGTTTCTATATCTAGTTTCTTTCTTATATGTTTTAGTTTTATGTTCCTGAGGTTAAAAATTATGGTCTGACACAGCTTATTAACTTGTAAAGTGCTCGCCGGATTCTAGCACACTCTGCAGTACAGCACGCTAAGTCAAGGTTACCGATTTTTTTCTATATAATATG
>JAUEKZ010000001.1:213982-228230 GCA_031471865.1 Melibe leonina | reverse complement strand
TCCATGTTTGAGAAAATATAACTCAAGATTCTAGCCGCACAAATAAAATGCACTGCTTTTCAGAAAGAAAGTGAAACATCAACCGATCTAGGGCAAAAATATCAGCTTATTCCATCAACAAATCAAAATACGAGCGCCGGAAGTCTAGTTCGATAGGTAGACATGGGCAATAATCGTATAAGTACTCAATACAGAGTACTGACTGCTCTTGGTCAATACAAATTTTACAGACTTTTAAGTCCTTAATCAGTACTGACTATCGACCGATGTCATTATAGTCGATATCAGCAATTTCCATCCAAAAAAATTGGTTGCCAGATATTTTCAGCTTTTCTGCCAAATAAATTTTTTTTAAATGAAATATGACAAGTCATGTCCCGAACGCGTATTTTAACAAAAAATACTCATATTTCGCGTATTTTTGGCCGCAGCGCATATTAAAATACGCAATATCATATTGGTTGGCAAGTCTGCAAACATAACAGTAACTTCTCGTCAGAATTTCATGACATTGAGGAGATATGAATTTTTTCCTCTGAAATATTAATTTTGGCATTTCTGCGCTCGCAAAGCGGCCAGATGTGATGGGAGAGTGTTATGGATGTACACTAGTTATTTTTATTTATTCTGATCAATTTCAACTTGATATAAAGACAGAAAGCACTGGTTTTCTGCCTCAAGTCTTGAATTCATTCCCACTTTGTGCAATACCCCAGTTTGTCATGGGACAATGCATGGTCTTACAATTTTCCTCTGCAAACTTGTGTTAGCCGACTGACCTTGTTTTTACCTCTTTGGTTTATCATTTTTAATCAACATCAAATCTGAGCGACCAGTTCATGTCTGACAATATGCACATAAATTCTAATAATGCAATTTGAATTAGATAAATTTTTCAGCAATCTATTTTTAACTGTAAAATTTAAATAAAAATAACAAATGGGAGACAACTACTCTGTACACAATGATAAAACTTAATTCTTAAAAACTGTCTTACCAAAAGACTCCAGGACAGGCAAGAAGGCTTTCACAGAGACAAGAGGGGTAGTTCCAATCTTGGTGTTCTCCTCAACATTTCCACGACGCTTGTTCAGGACACCAAAAATTCCTCCAACAGCATTCTCTGGACACTGCAAGTAGAGAAGGAAGGACAAAATTATCTCTGCACAATGCAAATTTCAGGACTAAGCATCCTTAACCTAGTGCTGCCAACCCTAGCCCATGAAAATGTGTACAATGGGAAGCCAAATGCCTACAATCCCAAAATTCAGGTAATTTCATTAGTACTCAAGACCTGCCACAATGTATACAAAACTATTATTGGCCTAAAAAATGTGTATTTTAAGTATAAAAAAAAAATAAATCTGTAGAGCTTGCGCAAAGTTAGAATTCAGGTCAACTAAAAAGTTGAACCAGTGCAGGTACACCCGCCTAAACAACTCATTTTTTACCGTTATCGATCTCACTTGCGCTTTTCTTTTCGCTTGATGCTAGAAATGACAATCTACATATTGGGGTTCTAATTAAGTCTTTCTCTTCTTAATTCAATTAGTTTGATACGTTTTTCTTTGCTGCCAGTTCATTATTGTATTCTTATCATTAAAGTGACCGACTGCCTTTATGAAAAATTGGTATAATACTGATTTATTCGGTATACGTGGCAGGTCTGAGTACGTGATAAAAACATGTAATTTGTGTTTGAAAATGGTTATCAAAACACACAAAAACCGACACAGTGAAAAGCCTCAAGGATTGGCCTGTTTCAAAGCGAGCATTGTCAACAATTTTAGCTCAGTTATACTTTGAACAGGAAGTGACAATAGTTCATTTCCGGTAGAAGGTTACAGATGAAACAGTAATTCGAATCACTACACCTATTGAAACCGACCGTTAAAATTGGGCCAAACGGCACGGCCTGTGATAATACACAAGCAAACTTAGTAGCCGATTAAATCACCCTGTGACCCTTCAAGGGTTAAAGTACACGATCATTGAAATTTTTTTTTTTTTTTTAATTTTAGAAATTGAACATTTCATATGATCCTCGACAAAATGTCTACAAGCATTCAATGAACGAAAATGTGTAAGAACATGCATTATTTAGGTAAGTTTGACAGCACTGCAAAATGGAAGAAGAAAAATCAATCCGCTTCCACTCTAAAAGGTACCTCGTCTTCAAGCAGTATTCCCCTGTCAAAGCAAAATTATTAATCCAAAGAGCAACACGTGAGAATAATAAAATCTCATATTGCAACTTGTTTGCTATATAATGTAAATAGTTAAAAACAGCAACTTTTGCAGATGTCCGTGCAACGACGAAGTATTAGACAGCAATCTGAGCGTAAGGCCAGATAAATTTATTACAAGAAATTACGAATGAGGACTGAGTTTCTTTGTCAACTTATTGATGACTCCTATCTAACTCTAGACAAATCCAAACACTCACTGTTCCACCTAAGTTAGTCTTTCACTTGCCTGTAAATTAGACTGATTTATCTAGACCAAGAGCTCACTTTGTAAAGAAGGCATGAAATTAAGGATAACTTTCTCTAGTTTCATCTTAATACTCTTAAATCACTCGCAATGAACTTTTCTAATGCTTAAAAGTGAAAAGGTAGATGTTCTGAAGTCAA
This sequence comes from Melibe leonina, assembly GCA_031471865.1. Taxonomy (NCBI): domain Eukaryota; kingdom Metazoa; phylum Mollusca; class Gastropoda; order Nudibranchia; family Dendronotidae; genus Melibe; species Melibe leonina. The sequence goes on along the minus strand of JAUEKZ010000001.1, from coordinate 225,597 downwards.
ACGCTATCCGTAAACAAGCGGACAGACACATTGCGAGATCCTCTCAATATCAATATCAAGCGTACTTGACATTGGGACTTGGTAAGAATAAATATTCTTCTAAATACTTTGAGTCGACGAATCCAATGCAATTATCATTAAAATAGAGTCTGACACTTGACTACTAAGGTTAAATTTAGAACTCGGGTGAAATAAAAAATATCTGGGCAAACTGAGCATGATGGCCAAGTAATTGTCAAAAGGCCCGGGAACTGACCTCTGAAAATGGCTAGCGAAATCAGCACATCTCAGTCAATAACATATGGACTACATTCAGAGCATTGAGTGTAATCTTATTCCACAACCATCACTGACAGTAAAGTGTTAAGAGCTATTAATTCTCTAAGATTATAAGTTGACAAACCTGAATTTCCACAAGATAGACAGGCTCCAAAATGGTAGGTTTGGCTGTCAGTGCAGAAGCATAAATAACTCTTCTAGCTGTAGAGATGATCTGGCCACCTCCACGATGAATGGCGTCAGCATGCAAAGTAACATCCAGAACGTTGAAGCGAACACCACGCATGTTCTCTTCACAAAGAACACCCTGTTTTGGTTTTTTTTAGGGGCAGGCAGAGAAGAGAGGGAAATTTCATTCATGAGGCATTATACAAAAGGTTGCTTAGTTTACCCAAGGATTAGAATTTAAAGGTATACTCTACAGTGGGAAGAAATTTGCTACCCTAGGCCCTGGAAGACGATGCTCCTCAAAAAATATATAATTCTTTTAGCCTGCAATCAAACACTGTAGTCACTAACTAGATACACAATCTGAGAAAGGAAAAAACCTTGCATTAACAAGTCATACTGTACATTTTACGGAAAAATGGGAAGCTGGCGGAGGAAGAGTAAAGACAGTCACCTCTTTGGAAGCCCATTGGAATCCAGCAACCACGCTGTCCTTGATTTCATTCAAATACTGGACAGATTTTGTGCAGTCCACCAGAAAGTTAGGACCAGTGCCTTCAGGACCAAATGACCAGATTTTTCTTGCTTCACCAACATCAAATTCAAATTTCTCAACCAAAAATCTTGCTCTTTCTTTGAATTCTTGCCGGGGTGCAATGTCTCCCTAGTAAAAAGAAAATAAGGGGGGGGGGGGGGGGAAGTGAAATTAAAACTATGTACAACTGTTGTGTGCTATAAAAATGTACATCACTAAAGAATACACCAATATCAACCATGTGACAGTAAAACATTTTGGCACTAACACTCATATATGGTGATTTTTTTGTTTAATGGCTCGGAAATCATTGAAGAAATCAACATCCCTTTTTTATGTAAATGGTCAAAAAGCTTGTTTCACAAATCATATAGACAGCCATCATTTTAAAAGAATTGGAAAAATCAATTATAAATGTACTTCGAAGCCAAGTGTTCGTAAAAATCTGATCTTAACAACAAACGAAACAGTGTCCTGAAAAAGTATTCAATACTGTATTGAAATCTTACAGTGAGAAATCACGGTCATATCTTTAAGTTGACTGGAATTTTCAGATCATTTTAGCCAGATAAAGGATACGAAGGAACCCGACGAATTGCCATAACTACAGAATACTTTACATAAGGCCCTAATGTTATATTTATACATATATCTATTGTCTTTCATTTATTACTAGCAACCCCTTCAAGTCGAAAATAAAGTGGACATTATGGTAGAATAAATGACAGTCATGATTTAGCAATGCAGTGTATTCTGTATTTGAATTTGAAACTTGTAGCACAGAAAACTTAAGATTAAAAATACAACTCACCTTATCAATTGCCTCAGCACATCCGTCAGGTAAAGGTGCGGCCCTCATGTACAATCGATTATGTTTGTTGGGTGACTTTGACAAACAAGTGATATCAGATTCTTCTGTAACTGTCTCCCTGTAGGATACTACAGGATCTGTCTTCTTCAGGGGAATACCAGCATGATCCTCCTCTAAGTCCTTCAAGCAAATTTCCAAATGCAGTTCTCCAGCTCCAGCAATAATGTGCTCACCAGATTCTTCAATGATGCACTATAATTATGAATGTAAAAAAAAGCACCCATATATAAAGGAACAACTTCACAAGGCTTGCTTGGAAATCCAGTCGTTAGTCTTAAAACTTCAAACTAATTCAAAAAGAGAAACGGGTAACAGGGGCATTCTCAAAAACACCCTCAAACTTTTCATTGAATACTGTGAATGGTATCTACCAGTAGTAGGTATCAAAAAGACAAAACTTATCTCAAACCAACTGTCCATGCCCACCTTACAAAAACTCAAGAAGTTGACACAGGTATAAATGAAAATGAACTGTGGCTAATTATTTGCTTTTAGTCTTTGTCAATGGTATCATTTCCTCGTGTATGTTTTATCTCAATGTCAGTGTGTAAGAAAACTTGTTTTCTAGAGAAACAGGGAGAGGAGAAAAAGTTTAGGTACATCAAAGCCGTGGCTCTACATCTGCCCTTCGAATGGAAAAACAAGGTGAAACAAAATAAACCCAACAACAATTTTGAATGGTAATTACCTGCACCATAGGATCGGACTTGGCCAGACGCTTCAGGCCTTCCACAAGCTTGGGTAGATCAGAAGGGTTTTTGGCTTCAACAGCCACTCTCACAACAGGACTGACACTGAATTTCATGACACGCATGTTGTGGGCCTCTTTATGAGTTGAAATGGTACCAGTCTTAACCAAAAACTGATCAACGCCAACAAGACCACAAATGTTACCACAAGGAACATCTTCAATGGACTCAACGTATCTTCCCATCATCAAGATTGTTCTGTGATGAGAAAGTAAAAAATTTTTTTTTAATTACTTGGTGCTTAATTTTTCATGTTATAAAATTGTGTTTAGAAAGGTCAGATTTACAGTGAGTATGATTGAAATTCTTAAGACCACACATAAGCCACAATGTGTCATTGAGATAACAATACATTATATTACAAGTCTATTGCAAGAGAACAACTCCCAGCAAATAGAGTGCCAAAATTATTTTCTTGTATTTCTGTCTCATTGCCATAAGAGGGAAAAGTATTTTCACACCTAAACTACTTTCAGACCTGTAAATGACCCTTTCGAAAATTGTTTTTCAAGACAACACTTGACACGCTATGCTAACAATAACTATCTAGGGGTCTAGACTTCTAGGGCTAGAAGATACTAAGAAGATATAGATCAATAATTCCTATTATCATTGTAACTGTGATGATTATCTAGATAAGTCTACAACAATAATGCATTGCTCATTTTCAACAAAATGTACAGTATTTAAAACACTCACAACCCATATCACTGTCCCGTTGAGAAAAGCAGTCTAGATATATATAGATAGACATCTTATATCCACATAGGTTAGCTCATTAGATATGTTTTCTTCATTCTAGCTGGACTGTCCTCAAGATTGACTTGTGTCCAGATCATATTCTTGGTTGGCCCATGATTTTGGGTGTTAATATATCTCTTATACAGTCTGATAAATATCCAGACCACATGAATCCCGCAAGCTAAATAGAAACCACTAAAGGAGAAAAATTAGATAGTGCAGGTTTGTCAGTGTCTCTAGCAGACAAGACAGCTTTACATCACAGTACAGTTTACAATACCATGCATGCCTGTTGAGAAGCATTAAAGTTTTCATTTTTGCTTTCGTTGAAAATCTGTTAGAAGTTAATAAGAGCTTCGTAGAATTAAAAGTTTGGAACAAAAACATACCTCTGAATACTTTTCTCAAATAAGTCCTCTTTCTTTCCACATACGTAGTTGGGTCCCATAAGACGGACTTTGAGACCAGTTGCAATTACTCCAGAGAAGACACGTCCAAATGCATAAAAGCGTCCCTTATCAGATGTCGGTACCATCTTTGATATATACATCATCAAGGGTCCTTTAGGATCACATTTTATGACAGCTGGAGGAAGAGAAAAATTATTTTTCATTCACCCCACAGGTTCAAATCATCGAAGGAATGAGGAATATGTGTTACAAAGTTAATTATTGTGACTTTGGATGGCTTAGTAACAAATGTAATGAAGTTTGTTTTCACTACCTAAGCGCTATTGTGTAGCGAAAACTAACCTCATATTTGATTGTATAAATCCATCCATAAATATTTTTTACAAACAATTGAATTTGATCTTTACAGATAGGAAGGACCCATAAAGAGGAAAATATTAACTTAAATCAATACACAAAAACATACTGTTAGAGATTTGGTCAACAACTCTATGTTACGTCACTATATATGTATTTTTGCATCAGGAATTTTAAAAAAAAAGGAGAAAGGAGATTGGGTGACATATTCTACGATGGTCTTAATCACAGACCAGTCTTATGTGGCAAGGGTAAAATGGATTTTTAACTGAAACTCATGACTTTCTATTTTTTTTTTAATTCACTGACAAAATGATAATATCAAGCAAGACCCATATATAAATAAAATTGAACATTTAGCATACATGTGTGCATAATAATGGCTACTATATGAGACCATTCTTACCTTGACCACATTCATCATCGATAGGTCCTTCATAAAGCAGTTCTGCCCTGTACCTCTGTGCAGTCACAGGAGATGGCAGATGGATGACAATCATTTGCAACATGGCATCTCCAGCAGGCAACCACTTCCTCATGATGACCTATTTTTTGTCAAATGGCATAAACCATCAAGTAATAAAAAATACAGTTGCGAAAAAAAAACCAACCTCTGCAAATTATAATCATTAGATAACACCTGCTATACAGATTTGAACTGTTGCCTACAATTTTGATTTTCACACAAGCTTTTGGTGTCAGGCTTGAAATCATAATTCCTATACCAAGACATTTCTTCAAGCACAGCTTAATATTTTTCAACTTACCAAACAGCTGATTTTAAATGTAATAAGAATTGAAACACTTACTTTCAAAAGGGGTTTGTCTTGGAGTTGCTTATCGTCATGGGTAAGCTTCACTCCGATAGCTTCTGCCATCTTAATTGCTTCCTCCTTGGGTTTATTCATGCAAGCATGGAAAATCTGCGGAAAAATTTGGGAATACATGTATTCAAATTGTTCTACTTCAATCCAATATCAAGATGACATTATTACTGCCAGCCACAAGTAGCACATACAATAACCCAAAGTGCATGCTGACAGACTTTTTTGCTTCTCTCACTTATCTTACTTTTTCTGACTTGCCAATATACTCAGGATTTCCATAAACCTTTTAGCTTCAGAGACACCAAACCAAAATTTCGGACAAGTCACAGGAAGTTCTTAGCCCAACAAGGAATTTCAGCATATAAAATGGGAAATATCTACAAAATGCTATGAAATAAACGTATATGCAATAGTACATGGTTATGCATTTCTAATGATTTTTATTGAGCAAGAAGTTCAAAATATAACTAACTTCTCGACAACGTGAGGAAAGAGTGATTTTTTTCCTCTCAAAGAGGAATTTTGGCAGCCTCTTTTCCTTAATATTTTAAACCAGTTAGGCTATTCACATCCACACATGGAATCTTTTTTAATTCTGAGATTTCCCCCAGCAATAAATCCAAATTCCCTTCAAGCGCTAACATATGACAATCTTACAACATGACAGTACACTAGCGAAGAAATTTTACAATCCAAGGCGGTCAATAAATGCATCTCTGTGCAAGAAAAATGGCATACCAAAATAAATGTCAGTGGCATCTAAGAACTATACACAAACAAAAGATTCATTGATCTTTCTTACCCCATGAATGGCCTTCATAATGTACTTGGTGAAACCTCTCTCAGCAGTTCCATCAGGGAAGGTCATCCATTTCTTGGTTGTAGCATCATAAAACTGGTCACCCCAAAGCCTCTTCATGAGCTTGCTTTCCTCAATCTTGAACTTCCCAGAGTACATTTTTGCAAAATCCTTGAGGGTAAATGCCCAGCCATGAAGTCCAGAACCAAATCCAACAGTTCCATTTCTTGGATCAACCTGGAATAATATGGGTATTAAATCAGCTTATGGAATTTTACAGTATAGAAGTTCTTATGAGTACCACCCATCTGAAATTCAACACCAGTGTAATGTCCATTTTTAAATAGCATACAAAATTCTGATTCCTCACAAGTTTATGATTTGAAATAAATATTTCCAAACCCGAAAAAAACCATTTCCATTTAAAATGCAAATCATAAATGAAGTGCACATGGACTTAAGGATCAAATCTTACACCACAAACTTACAGTGATATTTCCCATGGGTCCATCATCATCTCCAAATGTTGCAACAATGACATTGACATTTTCAATGATTCTTTGGAAAGTTTGGTACATGTCCTCTGGTTCCAATTGGAGAGTCAAAAGAGCTAAATCCATCTTGTTCATGAAAAGAACTGGGCGAATTCTCTCAGCGATAGCCTGACGTAGGACAGTCTCTGTTTGGACACAGACTCCTGATAAAGCAAGAAAAAAACAGGAATAATTATATTGCAGATCAAAGCCACACGCACACAAAATATGGGTGATCACATATGACTATCTCAAACCTTGAATGAAATCATTCAGAATTAGGTACCGGTAGTTCAATTACCCAAAGCGATCCATAAGACCATGAATAGGACTGAAAAATTAAGATCCTATAAAATTTGTTTTTAAAGACTGTTTTATCATTTTCTAGCTGAGGTTTTTATTGAGTTTTAGGCGTCATCTCAGATAGAATGAGGTCATGTAATTCAAACCAGAGAGATAACTATTTGAGAAAGAGTGTTGAGCAAGTTAAGACAAGTGTTCGCTGGGCAACCCGCTGTGTTGGTGAGGAAAGGGACAGCGAATGAGGCGTGTCAGACTAAAAAATAATTTAAATAAATTAGTCTGCAATGAAGAGGGGATTGCTGTGACTGCCTACATTCCACTGTGACATTCATAAAGAAAATGAGTGAGATCAGAGAAAACATTGTGCTTTAGGGAGACAAAACGAAAAATCAAAAACAAATTAAAGGGGTAGGTACCTGACACACAGTCAACAACCACAAGAGCTCCATCAGTGACACGAAGAGCAGCAGTAACTTCAGAAGAGAAATCAACGTGACCGGGTGAATCAATCAAGTTGATCAGAAAGTTGGGGTTCTCTGGGTCATACTCCTGCTTGATGTACTGCATATCTTCCTTGGCCAGCTCATAGTATAGAGAGATTGCACTGGAAAAAAAAATTCCTTTCATGTCAATTAAGTATTAACCCTTGTGCACTCGTGCCGTGACCTGCCGGTGAACTTATTAACCCTCAGTGAGAGCTTGCCCGGTCACGATAACATGCTAGCATCCCCTCCGTGCGAGCTTGCCTTGGTTCGTAACATTTGTTGTGTGCATGTCGGTCACTAAAAACATTGATAACCGAAAACCATTCATATGGTTTGTTAGGAACCCGTGATTTTTAAACAGCGATTGGAGAAGTTTTCGCAGATGCTCTTATTATTATTAATTATTTTTTTCATTGATATAACCTTGCGTAACAAGTTTTGTTTTAATGAAAATTAATAACCAAACAATTTTTTATAAATTTAGTATCGTATACACCTTTGTCAATAACACACCATCAAAAACAGCCTACCACGAATTAGCTGTTTGAGAGGAAAGTGGCTTTAATGGTAAGTTCGCCTTTGATCATTATCATTAGCAATAAAATTTGTGAATGAGCAGTTAAAGTTGAAGGTTGCATGACGTAGTAAGCGTGTCTGGGTTTAGTACTGACACATAAAGTGTCTAGGAAGCTCCAAGCTTTTATCAAAGATCGTAAGGGGTCCTTACCAAGCTTTCAAAACATACAAGAAAAAACTCAATAGAAAAAAGCAATGTTTTTCATGAAATTTATAGACAGAATGCGTATAAAAACATATAAACACTCTTGTAAGTCCATAAAAGCAGTTATTTAACGAGATAATGCAAATTTATTGACAAAATATTTCTGAAAAAAATGTTCCCTACTCACAAAACCTGTCAAGATCCCTTACGATTTCCCCCGCTAAAGTAGAGCAAACACCATGATTTATTGAGACCAGGTGGTTGGTGCATCATTCACGACTAGGCTGGGTGTGTAGTGAGATTGGTCAGTGTGTAATTTTCCGATGTAAACATTGTCAAAACGCATCCACCCCTTCACACATGCTCTACTGGCAAAACCTGGTCCTCGCCGTACAAGGATGGTGGAGATGCGAGTGAGTAGGCCGGTAAAACCCTGTCCCCGCCGTACAATGATTTTGAATAGTTACATGACAATTTTTTTTTTGTTAAATAGATTCGACTATATTTTCAAATTCCAATACCAACTCAGATATATATATTGCCAGATGATAGAAAAGAGCATTTAACATGGATGACTTACGTTGACTTGATAGTAATACACCTTTCTTGCTCATCTTTTCTTGTGTCAGTGAAACGAGTTTCACCAGCTTTAGAACCAGCAATGATTCCAGCTTTACTGACAAGGGAATCAGTGAGGGTTGACTTTCCATGATCGACATGAGCAATCACAGAAATATTTCTGATGTTCCGCTTGTTGTCCATGATGGACCTGATCTCATCAACAGTGAAGTTCACCTGTGAAATGGAAAATTGGAAAAAATAAATATGAGATCGACAAATATGGTTCTTTTTGGTAGTCTAATTACCAATTTTCTTTAGTTATACAGCAGGCCCTTGTTAACCTGCGACCAAACAACTATCTATTGAACAGCAGCTGCTAATATGGCAATTTTAAAATCATGGGTATGACACACCTAGGGATTGAACCTGCCGGTTCCGAAATGAAAACAATGTGAACAGAAACAATATATTGAAATTTAGATCTAGACAAGTTTGTTAAACTGTAGAACACCCCACAAGTAATATATACTTTACCTAAGGACAAGATAATTCTGTGATCACTTGGAAGACGGAAAATCATTCTCTTCCTTCCATCATACTCAGAAGGGGGGGGCCTAAATGTCCCATCCCTCTCGATTTAATTAGACCATTTTCCTTCGTTGTAATGTCTTGTATACTTGCTAGCTATAAACTATCTACTGTGACTTTCTAGAGTATATTAAATTAACATGACATCACGTTGTTTCATAAGACAACAATCATATCACTTATGATCAGCTGACTCATTGTATGAAATGTAAACTAGACTATCATACCTTCTTAATTGTTTGAGCTTATCAAAGACACCATGGTAAGTCAATCAGGACAATTTCACGGAATATATCTACTTTATTTAGGTGGTCTAAGTCGAAATCGGTTGATTTCTTCAAAATTTGTTTCATCATCATATTCCAAAATGGTGTAATCACTACGAGCTGCTCGCCTGGCAAAGGCTCACATATTGATCACAAGAGAAAAAAGCCAGCATCGGCGAGAAAGAGATAATATAGATATGTATATTGCCTGCTTCTTGGTGTATTTCAAGATCACAGTAATTCAATCGCAGATGTTACTTACCATTTTGGATTGATTTTAGATGGACAACCTCGGCTGGCAAAGTTGTCGTCACTTTGGTGAACTCGGGGTAAAAGGACCAGAGCCTGCAAGGAGTGGAGCTACGTAGAAATCACGTGATGAGAACAAGGAAGTGTGTATTCTCTACATTGATACACAGTGTGTGTGTGTGTGTGTGTATTTCCTACCGTTTCCTACTTCCTCCTACGTTCTACACTATCAATTTTATACACCTAAACTTCCCATGGAACTTGGTCCTGAGTCCTGAGTCCTCCAGGCTTATAATATACATATTATATATTATAGACCTAGGGTCTATCTCTACTAGACTATAGGCCTACTGACGCAGATCTCTTTGATATCAGCTGAATAAACTCATACACCTGGGATCCCGACTCTAGGCCGGATTATCTGAATGGACAAAATTCCCTGCGTGTGTGGACAAAATCATCTTGAAAATCACCTGGGGTCTCGCCTGACCTCGTGCTTTTACTGGCTCTCTCTCCTACTCATAGGGAATGGGTTTCGGCTGGAAGGGAAGGAGTATTTGGACAACAATTCTTTGTAACATTGTGGTTGTTTTAGGGCTGCGATGGAGGGGTGAGGCTGGAATGATACACATTTGATTTCAACTTGACGTCAAGTCAACGTACCTTTAATGACATAACTGCTCCATTTGTTGTCAAAACATGGGGATGGTGGCAAGATGAGAATTTGATTCGAATAAATAAACATCGCAAAAAATAAAATGTGTACAAAAATAACAGACAACCATACCTATATGTATGGTATATCACTTTCCTTGCCTGTGTTCTTGTCTTGACAAAGACATTTGTTCGAAACGTTGCTTGTCTTGTCTTTGTCACAATATAATGGCCTGTTAATCACTCCCTTTGTTTCACCTATTCAGTCCTAGATAGTAGATAGCAAGTGATCCTGTAGTTAGGTACCACATGGTGTAAAACATGGGGGATGACCATATGATAAGTCTGTTAGGACGACAGGCAGGACCAAGACTGAGCTAACAGATACAAAACAGGCGTGTGTGCTTGCTTGGAGGGAGCACTGGAGAGAGTGCTGGAAAAAGTAGGATGATGATAGGTAAAGCCAAAAGGGAAGAAAGAGAAAGAGAAATATCCTTTCTCAAAGATTGTGTAAGGGTGAGTTCTAGAGATCTTGATAAAATCAAATCTTTAGAAATGCTTCTCTTGTTTACAGTTACAATTACACTCTCTCTCTCTTCAAGTACCGGGTCTAGAGCAGACATAGCTGATCATGGCACGCCACTCATCTCTTTGCTCAGACAACTTTAAAAAGTCTAAATTGCTCCTGTCTTTATATTTATTGGTTGCCCATCTGTTTAGACTATCTAAATAGGTTATTCTTTGTCTACCTCTACTTCTTTTACCATCTACTTTTCCAGTTAGGGCTGAATGTTCATTTCTTTTGTGTCGATTTAGATGTCCTACAAATTCCATTTGCCTTTTTCTTACAATTTTTATCAAAGATCTATCTACTCTAGCCTGATCTAGCACATCTTCGTTTGATATCTTATTATTCTTATACTTATCCATCCCATAATATTTTTAGTATTCTTCTAACGAACCACATTTCTGCTGCTTCAACTTCAAGTCTTTTTCTCACATCATTTGTTATTGTCCAACGTTCACAACCATACAAAAGGATTGACCAAGCAGATGTTTTGAGAACACTTAATTGTATTCCTAATCCTATATTTCTGTTTTTGAGAATTGTGCTAATTTTTTTATTAAATACGTATATGTGTCCTTGGCTATTGCAATTCTTCTCTGTAGGACTGTAGGCTTCAGTGAGGCAGTTACCTACCATCTGCTGATGTTAACATGTATCCTAGATATCTAAATTTTTCAACTTGCTTTATCTTTTCTCCTTTGCTAAACAAATTACAATCAATGAGGGTTTTTATTAGCTTTTTTGGAAACACACTCTGTCTTCTTTACATTCAGTAATAATCCTTTCCTTTCACTCTCTGTTACTATAATATTCAAAAGAGACTGTCGATCTTTTTCAGATCCCGCAATTAGAGTTGTATTATCTGCATATCTGATATTTGTTTTGTTTGTTTGTTGAGAGTTTTAGGGCACTTGCAACTGCTATGGTCATATAAGCGCCCAGGGGTAAGTA
>JAUEKZ010000001.1:174548-194148 GCA_031471865.1 Melibe leonina | reverse complement strand
AGGGGCCGGTGGAATGTGACGGTATCTTTAAGAAGGCGGAGACGGGTGTGTGTTTGTTCAACCGCCGGGTGTGTGTTCGTTGGGGGTTGAAAACGGTGTGTGTTTGCTAACCCGGCAAGTGAGTGATGAGGTAAAGAGAACCATCATCACCTACGTCACAGACTAAAAATAGCGTAGTCCGCAAAGAAGATGGGATTGTTTGTGCAGCAGCATACGAACACAAACAGAGACAATGAGAGGGCGATCGTTCTATTTAATCTAAACTTCGCCGGTTGAAAAAACAGGTTAAAACAAAAACAAACGAGTGGGCTTGTGACAGCTCATTTCATCTGTCAATAAATTGCCGGTAAGCCGGTTATAGCCAGGAAATTTACAGGTCTGAAAATTGTTTATGAAAAAGTCACAAAAAATGTGTACAGAAAATTTGAACGAATTCACACATATCAGAAAAGCACTGATACCCTAATTTCAATTCTTCAGAAGAGATAACACATAAAGTGGAATTTTTTTTTAAAACTAGACTACACCAATCTTGAAATTAGGTACCCAAAAATGAAATTGCGCAAAAAACAAAAATGAGAAGTTAGGCGTGCGGTAAACCGCACCGCACCTACTTAAAACTTGCGGCGAAACTGAGCGATTAAGTGAAATTTGTAATGAATGAGCGTATCTTATGTAAAAATTAATGTAGCTTCAAATGATACCAATATGAGCAGGCTTAGATAATATGTAGCCCTTGAAACCTCGAATTTAATACTTTTTCTGCGACTATTCCTTTCATATTCAAATATAATAAAGTTCCATCCTTTTCCTTTTGAAATACGAAAATATTGCTAGTTTAACACACTTCGTACCGTTTTGCGAGACAAAAGAAAACAGCTACTCGATGAAAGATTGCTGGTAATTGTGAGCTATTTATAGGTTGTGCACTATCATAATGGAACCGTCCGGTTGAAGGGGTGTAAGGCTTTTTATGCTTTATAAGCCGTGATGTTCTCTTCTATCAACATTTAAAAGCATAATGAGAACATTTAAATCATTATTACGACATTAAGTATGGAATTTTGACTTTTTTTTTATCATGCATGAAAAGGCCCAGTTTTAGTTTCCCTAAACTGCGATATTCGATTTTCTCATCATAGTCAACTCCTGTCTCAGCAGTGAAAGTGCCATACTAATGAAGTTATGAAAGTTGTAGGACTGAGCTAATTTGCATAAATATCATATGACAAAGTGTGTTTGATACTACAAGTACTAGCTAGCCTCGTGAGCACTTGTCTATTAATACATACTACAACAACGTATATGTGTGCGGCACAGTAGTATTAGTAATTCTTACTAATTCTGTCCCCTCTCTCTTTTCTGGTTGGTTCTTGAGGTCCAATGTGGACGGTCTATCTATTGAGCTGCACTTTGAGCCGTGGATGTGCCATACTAATATAATAGTTGTAGGACTAGGCTAACTTGCATAAATATTATATGACAAAGTGTGTTTGATACTAATAGCTAGCCAAGCGAGCATGCGTCTATGAATACTTACTACATAATAATATCCAAATGTGCAAATTCTGCTCTACATCTTTGAACAAAAATTGAGTATATCTTTTTATGTATTTTGATTCTATTAATGTGTTTATAATGATCAGTGTTGTATTTGAATTTATTTTACAAGTTGGTGAAATTGCGATTTTAATAACCTGCTATAATGCTAAATTAAAAAATAATTCAAACACCCATAACTTCCTAAATTATCGCCCGAGAAGAATAAAAATGGTACCTTTACTTTAGATCAATGAATTCATCCAGCCATTAACTTTGCTTTTGCATAAAATCAATTTGATATTTCTGTTTTGAGTACCTACTGAAATCTGACCACTAAAATTTTGCCAAACCATTAAGGAAATTGCCAACCCATTGCTTTCTCCTTCGGCCATCTAAAAGAATTGAGCTTTTTAAAAAAAGAATTCTAAAAATTACCTGTATGAGGGCCTCCTGGCTAAGATTTCTCTTCTCTTTTTGGTATCTGAATCTCCTTGGACAAGACCCTCTCCAACTGCAGCAACCTGTTTCATGAATTTAAAAATGAAAAAAAACCTCTATGAAATACATTTCTTAACGTTTTCTCAGCTCTTGAGATGAATCATAATGCGGGTCAAAGTTAGGGTAAATTCATTTCCCTGAATATCACTGTGGTAAGTATTGAGGTCAATACCCCAGAACACCTATTACTATTAGTTACTAATAGTAAAATTGAAATGGGACTCTGAGACTGTGACTGTGATAAAATGGAGAATAAAAAGGACATTGTTGAACAGGCATTACAAGAACAAAGACAAAATAACAGTCAACTTAAAAGGAACAATAGCATATTTTTGAAAAAAAAAAAAAAAAAGTCCACATACAACAATAACAATTTCTTTGATCTTGTCAATATTATTGCAAACAAAGGCTTGCTATGATTCAAAATGTTAATAATTCTGCAAAAATGGGGAAGAAAATTTTGACTTCGGATGGTTAAATCACAATCAACAGTGTACCCACCCTGACAACTTGTATGGCTTGTAGATTTCCTCCGGTTTGGATAACAGATTGATGGTTAGCGGGAATTGATTGCACCTGGATGGCCTGGTTGGGGATGCTCACATGAACCATGGATATGCCCTGGCTGCCATTTTCAAGGTCACTTGTACCCACACCAGAGCCTTCTGACATTTCTAAAGAGACAAAACCATATAAAAAACACAAATTAATATCTAGGGTAAGTTGGTTATTTTCTGACATTCCTCATTATCTAAAACTTTGTCCAATCTGTCAAAAAAATGCTAGTTGTAATCTTGTTAAAATTCAGTGTTGGTTGAATTGATATCAAGGTGAAATCCATTTAACAATCACTATAGATATAGATAAAATTAAACGGACGGGATTAACTATGACGAAGCCTGCTCTTTTAATTTCATTACTATACTGCCAATATCGTGTCATCTGCTATCTTTTCAAATGTTACATCTGTTCACATCAAGTTTACCGACATTCATTATCAACCAATTCAAGTACATCTGAGGTAGCATGATTAAAACAGTAGAAAAACCTTTACCCTTTATGCTACTAAGGGTGATCTTATAGATAACCATGAGTGGTGAATACTGAATACAGGTTTTAGACCACATATTTTGACACAATAACAACAAGGCCTCTGATGTCGGCTAGCACTTCGGACAAATCGAAAACTTGCCTGATGAAAAGACAAGCTATCCTATTTCATTAAAATAAAAAATTTCACACAGGCTGAAGCTGAAATTAGCCTTCATGCTGGGGATAAACAAAGATGGACCACGGCCAATTTCTGCATTTTTATTTATACATGTGAATTGATACATCTGTCAAGGCTACTTGGTTGCCTCTGGAAAAAGAAAGTTCTTGTGGCTTACTGGGCATGTCTTAATTCATTTGCGCCTAAGGCGTTTTTCGGTTAACAGCCGTTGAAGCCTGAGGTTTTTTTAATTGTTTTTTTAAATAAAGCTATTGATTTGAAATTCAAAATTAAATATGTCATTATTTGAACATAGAACTTTGCATAAAACAAATATTGAATGAAAAAATATAAAGCATGTTGTGACATTTGGAGAATAGAATTTCGCTCTACGCAGAAATTCTGGAAATCATACACAATATGTACATTGATGATAAAAAAACATTCATAAAACATGTCCAAAACCCTCTGTTTATGGGGTTTTTTTTGTGTTTAGCCAGCCAACTTGGCTGCAACATAGTTTTGGTGATTGTGAAAAAGAAAAAAAAAAGGTTCCATGCAGAGGGCAACTTCACAAACTTTCCCCAGTTATACACTTCCTTAGCCCTTGGTTTTTTGCCAATTCCCAAAGGGCTGAGGCCCACAATTACATCTCTGCACACTTTACATTCCCTACGGGGTTAGTTTTGCATTTTATTTGATGGGAGGGAGGGAAACAAGATGGCAAAACATAGTGTGGTTGAGGCAGATGAGGTAAACAAAGAGAAAACGTCACCTGGTAAAAGCAAAAATTAGCATTGGATATCGCGGTTTTGACAGGTATTTTACCTCGATTCCAATTTTGACATTTAAAAACTGAAACACAAAAAATACGAAACCAAATAGACTGCTCTATCAATTGACGACGGCGAACGTGAATTATGCGTGATAAGTTTAGAGGGGTTTGAAGTCGATCACGAGAGGTCTGTGAGACCCGATTTTTTTAATGAAATGCCATCCAGAAAATATGCGTGACCCGGCCTTAACTTGCTAAGCTATTTTGGGTACTATGTCGTCATTCCCACTGCTGAACATTTTTGGAGATAGGGGGATTTCAACCACCTACTCTGAAAAACACAAACAAGCTACCGTACCGTACTGAAACTCTTAGGATGGTAAGATATATTATCCAGCTATGAGCATAAACTGTAAAAAATACATTAGATACTATATATATGGACAGGGGTTTATTGTTAGTGTCAGTCCTGGGCATAATTCCATGAATTGGCAATGGAACAGCTTTGTAAGCGGAAGTTGTTTTTATGTCATCTCACTTGCATGGTTCCAAATCTAGTCAGACACATTAGTTATCCAGTTTATGATCTAGATAAGAATTAGGCAAGAGACACGATGCCCGTACCTTTTCCGCAGCGAACAATATAAGTCTACACTTAAACCTCATTATACCACCAATCTCATCCACCACCAACATCAATTCGAGCATATTTACGATGGCGGTGGACGAGAATGGCGGTATATAATAAGGTAGTGTAGACTTCTATTGAATGCTTTAGTTCTTAAATTAAAAGATATGACAAAATCTAAAGCCTTGACTGTCGCATCCACAAGCTTGAGATTGCGTCAGGTCCATCCTGTGTGTTGATAGAGTATGTCATACGCGTATGACCAGCGTTATGTTCATCCTAGTAGGGACACCGAGATATGGTAGATTAGTCTCCAGATGGACTCTTGAAATGTTTGAAAAATTTTAGTCTAGACTATTTCATCTTCACCAAAAAGCAAACCTATGAAACTGGATCCTCTTGATATTCCTTCTAAGATCTAAAAAGTTGGTAAAAATAATAAGATCGAGATTCCAAAGCTCCTGGAACGAGTCACAGCTTTTAGGCTCGAGAGAACTCTTGAACATCTTAAAACTTGATAGACTAGACGGTCTAGACTTCTAGAGTAGCCCGGTAGAATGACAAGTTAGATGTAGCCAGTAAGTCTGAGCAGGGATGCTTAGTCTAAGTGGGAGGAAGAAATTAGGACACTGAACTGAAGTTTGGGCATGATAGACTAGCAGAATTACAAAAGCAATCTATTTGTTCACTCACAAGAAAGCTGAAGAGGACAGAAATAAAACGATGACTGCAGGTGGTTTCTTTCTTTCATCTTAGAAAAGTATCGAACGAATAAAAAATCACATATAAAAGGGCGTTTTTATTGACATCGATATTCAACTGAAACACACACATAAGATGGACGTGAAGGGTGAATAACAAACCTTGATGTCGATGTGATGGAGTGAAACAAAACAAACATTGTTGCCTCAATCTTCACAGAACATCACATAAGAAAATAAGTTTACTCAGTTTAGATAAACACTTTACAATTCCTCGACCACAAGTCCGCTCCACTGTTGTGATTCGTCAAATAAGTGCTTACCAATTACGTACTTTTCGTCACCAACTTTGCTGCAATTGGAGTGGATAAATTTGCAGAATACGTAGTCGCCACGTCAAATTACACCATCAGCGTCACACAGCTCAAACTCAATATGGCCGAAAAATATGGAAAATTTCTCGTATTCATTCGCCAAACAGAAAATACGATGCCTATGATTGGCTGGATTTCATTAACTGACGTCAATGGATTTATTGCTGACGCGTTTCTACTATTTTAAGAATAATATCATTTTGTAGCTGATTACGAGTGATATGAAAATCAGCTTGTCATGAACTAAAACTGTATTTGTGCTTGATGAGCCCAATCGAATGTATAAATTGCTCATAAATATTTTTTTCCTAAGAATGTTGTATTTTTTATTTGGATCTACTTCCTGTCGAGGCAGTCGACTCACACACTTGCAGATGAAAGACAAGGCTTACATTGAGCGGACTTAGCGGTCAAGCGGAGAGTCAAATTTAAAATAAAAAAAGACCAAAACACGGTGGAAATATCCAAAGTGTAGAAAACCAGTCATAATAATGAAACACTGGAAAATTTATAATCCAATTCAGCACCGCATGTAACCCTAGTTATGATTTGTTTGCAAACAAGAATAAACAGGTTCCACTCGACGCGCTCTGGTTCCACCTCATGACTTGAAATCACAAATTGAAATTAATTTTGATATGTCACCTGTGTAGATTGAACATTTATTTCTATTTCTACTTTAAACTGAACAATAAAAAAAAACTACCTTAAATTCTTAATAAATCGTAAATGTACAATCACTCACACTGCCAACGCGTTTGACAAGAATTGTAGGTACCTACACTCACTGTATCTGCATCCTTTGTGATCCGGTATTTTGTATGAAGACAACAAAAGCTCTGAAATCACCTAATAGTATAGACTCCAGGTGAAAATATCCATTCATTTACACCGTATGATGGACAGACTAAATTGGTACGTATGCGCAATATAAACTCTTCACCAAGAGGGTACTAGATACACAGGATATCTCCTTTTTGTTTTTAATAATGTTCCGTCACTGAATACGAATTTATATAATGGGGCGTTGCATGATAAAAGATAAATAGTTAGGCAACTGTTATCGCATTTTTTGTGCTTCTCTTCTTCAAGATACTGACTGGCACATGGTTCTGGATATTCCGTTGTGGTTTTAAACATTGTAGCGTTTTCGTTGTCAGCAATGTTGTTGGTTCAAGCCGAACACGCATGCCGCATACTTGCTTATCCTCTTTGCTGCCTTATCACTACCACTACCCTACCATAATGCAAACTCAAACTGACATACCGGTAACAGGACTGACGTGACCACCGTTTTCTCTGTTAATGATGATAATAATCATCATAATCATAGTAATAATAATAATCATATAATATATATATACATTATCAATGGAAACTCCCATAATAATAATTGTAGTACAAGGTTTTTCTAACGCGTTTTACCCCGTCAACGACATGCTGAGAGCGCCGATATACAATTTCCACACAAATAACATTGAACATTGGAGGTTACACTCGACAGCGATAATTCAAACATGATGAGACTGGATTTTTTAAAAAGCAGTAGGCAATGCAACTGAGGAGGTATGCACAAGTCCAAACAGAAAGTCATCAAAAGTATGAAGTGAGCCTTCTGAAAGACCCAGTGAAGAAAAATGAATTCAAGGTAGAACTGAAAAACGGATGTCAGTCCCTTCAAGATCTGAACGAATGTAACGTAAACGAACACTGGAACAAGATATAAGAGGCAGTAAATGCAACTTGCCAGAACACCATTGGACCCAAAGTTAACACCAGGAATGAATGGATTTTGCAGGACTCTTTAGAGAAAGTCAAAAGAAGACGGGAATTTAAAGATAAAGTCAACAACAGTCGTGCTCGGACTGAGAAATTCGCTGCTCAACAAAAAGACAATGAAGCAAATCGGGAGGTAAAGAATTACATCAAGAAAGGCAAGAATACATACTTGAATGACCTAGCTGAAAAGGCAGAGAAAGCAGCAGCAGATGGACACTTGCGGATTGTTCACCAAATTACAAGAACTTGTCGGGAAAATTCAGTAAGCCCACTATACCAGTGAAAGACAAAAAGGAAAAGACCATATTTGGCCCAGAAGGACAACTTAACCGCTGGAGAGAACACTTTGATCAATTACTGAACAGTGAACAGACCGCCTTTAGAAAATCAACCAGACATTCTTCCAGCCAGAAAGGATCTCCCAATAGCTACGGAACAACCTTCGAAAGAGGAGATTGCTGCAGCTTTTGCATCACTAAAATCCCACAAAGCAGCTGGTCCTGGACATATTCCGCCAGAACCCCTTAAGACGGAAAGGGATATATCAATGGACATTCTCTATGCTCTATTTGAAAAGGTCTGGCAAGAGGAAGAAATACCATCAGACTGGAAGAAAGAGCACCTAATCAAACTACCAAAAAAAGAAGACCTCAGCAATTGTAACAACTACAGAGGCATAACACTCCTATCCATATCTTGGAAAGTCTTTAACAGGATATTACTGGAGAGAATCAAGTTGGCAACCGATGAGAAGCTCAGAGGAAACCAGGCTGGATTCCACAATAACCGATCATGTGTAGACCAGATTGTCACTCTACGCATCATTGTTGAGCAATCACTTGAATGGAATTCACCACTTGTGGTAAATTTTATTGACTACGAAAAGGCTTTCGACAGTGTGAACAGAGAAAAGCTGTGGAGACTCATGCGACATTATGGAATACCTGACAAGGTCAAGCTTGTGAAGGCTACCGTGAAGGACAACTCTCGGAGCCATTTCAGGTACAGACAGGGGTTCGACAAGGATGATTGCTCTCACCTTTTCTATTTATATTGGCAATTGACTGGGTCATGAAAGAAGCCACCAGGCAAACGTAGTGGTATACAATGGACCCCTTGGCAACAACTGGACGACTTGGATTATGCCTACGACCTTGCTCTGCTCTCTCACACATATACCCAGATGCAAGACAAGACAAAGGAAATCCATAGCCTATCAAAGAGTGTTGGCCTTCGTATATATTCGGGAAAGTCGAAAGTACTAAAGCTAGGAAATGTTTCAAACACTGCTGTGACAGTAGAAGACACACCTCTTGAAGAAGTGGATTCTTTCACATACCTTGGAAGCGTCATTGATGCTAAAGGTGGAACAGAGGCAGACGTGAAAGCAAGAACTGCCAAGGCAAGGACAGCTTTCAATCAATTATCAAAAGTCTGGAGGGCAAGTAACATTTCACAACGCACCAAGATTCGACTTTTTAATTCAAATATCAAATCTGTGCTCATCTATGGGTGAGAAACTTGGAAAATAATCAAAACTATACTAAATAAAGTCCAGACTTTCATTAACTGTTGTTTGAGGAAGATTTTGAAAATGAATTGGCAGGACAGGATAAGTAATGAGGTGTTGTGGGCAAGGACTGGCCAAGAAAATATAGAGATGGAAATAGGACCCAGGAGATGGCGATGGATAGGGCACACTCTAAGAAATGCCATTGGTAACATCACAAGGCAGTCGCTGAGCTGGAGCCCACAAGGAGCGCGAGGCAGGGGTAGACCACGGGAGACATGGCGGAGGTGTGTGGAAAGGGACATGAAAGGGATGGAACTCAACTGGAAAGACGACACAGGATAGAGTTAAATGAAAGGAGCTTGTCTGTGGCCTATACTCTGCAAGGGGTGGAAGGCTATGGTGATGATCAGAGGACCTCGGAAACTTGAGAACCCTAGCAGACAAGCAGAGGATCATAAATCACAGAGAGAACTTACACAAGAACTTATGGAGACAATCAAGGCGACTCGAGCTGTCCATCGAGGCGCGAAATACATGTATAAGTCAAGGAAATCAAGTTTATCAAAATTCGTCATAATAGAGGCTGTTAGGTATATCTACATCAATAAGTCACCAAGGATGTTTAACATTTAACCATGGACATCCATCGGTTTTGTTTTCCATCTGGATAGACAGTCTACCATTTCCTGTTTCAATATTTTGATTGAAACAGCTCATATTTATCTTAGACGTCTATAATGATGTTGCTCTACCCCCACCCATCCGCAAACTCAATAAGAAATCCAATAAGAACAACAAAAACAAGCTTCGCAAAAATTAACTAAGAGAGAATGGGAATGAAAGCGAAAATATAAAGGGGGTGGGGTGGGGGCGCTTGGTAAATGATACACTTTGAAAGATGGGTTAATGAATCAATCCTAAACCGAAATATTCAGTTTGCATTATTTGGTGCTTCTAGAGAATATCTACCTCTGTGCTTATTATCAGAAAATGCATTGCAAAAACATCTTTCCATAGAGATATGCACACTAAAATTAAACAGAATATTTTGTACTGTGCATTAAATTTCAAAACGACCACCGTCTTTTTTTTGTACTTGTACTTGGTCTGAGACGTTAATCTTGTGTAATCTCTAGTATTCAAAAGTATTTCTCTATCTGTGTTTTGTTTTAGAAATTGTATAGTCTACAAATATTAGCGCTTTGAGCATGTTGTAAACGGGGTAATGCGCGTGAAGAACGTTGCATTATTAACCCCGAGGGATGATTGAATTCGTTTAGATGCTGCTTATTGATTTTTAACCCCTTCACAAGAAAAAACCCCAATAACAACACTTCCTACAGAACTTCCCAAAATCATTGACGCCAGTTAGGCGATTTGTATGACCCGAAGACGTTGACACATTCACTGGGCATCCTTTTCCTTTTGTTAGAACCACAGACTGTGTTAGTCTAGAACTAGACTATCTAGTCACTACAAATTAAGAATTTCCGGTCCCCAAAAAACATTGAAAAACAACAAACCGTACACGCTCTGTATACTGTGCTCTCGGAAAGTGTCGTTTAGAAATCCACAAAATACCTCGCAGAGAAGATCAATATCTAACAGTTTTGATCGTAGAGAGCCTCTCATAAATTCATCATGTCAGAAGAAAGCTCTGATGAATTAACCTCCAGTGATGCTTGGGTTCCTCATAAAGAAAGAACAGAATGGAGAGACCTGGAGCCAGTTCCTCAGGATGATGGACCAAACCCTGTTGTTCGGATCGCCTACAGTGATCAATGTAAGAAGTGAATGAATGCCCACAGAACCAGGGTATTGTTCTAAATAATTGATTTGTGATTGAATTAAAGAAAAAGAAGGACAAACTTTGCTAATTTAATTTTCTGCTAGGCCTAGACTTGTCAGTTGATCTTTCTGGTGATTGGAAGTTAAAAATGAAATGACTGAAAAGAAAAAAAAAACAGTCGCACCTCTTCAGCGGCTTTGAAACACTTAACTATTATGCTTTAAAAAAAACTTATCTATTAGATCCTAATCCATTGTTTGTAACAGTAAATTCTCAATACCTTCTGTTGTGAGTTCCCCATGTTCGGATAAAAGTCTCTTTGCACTGTCAGCCTGAAACTGGCCATGAAATGTGTGGTCCATGGCCTGTATCTTTGTTACTATTTTGGCCTCGGATTATTGCAGCAGTTGGTAATTGTATGATTCTATCTGAAGGTGTTTTGATCTGTTAGTAAGCTATTTTGTACAGTGTTCTCACTTTTGGTCTTGTACACCGCTGTTGAAGCAATGGCCACCAGAGATTTTTAATGATCGTTGATACACTGGTTGTTGTCCTATAATCTCTCATAATGTCTTGTTTAGTAGCCAGGTCCTTAACTGTAGAGGCATACTCCAGCACCTGTCTGACATGTTTTGTAGGTCTCAGCTTTTATGCTTCTCAGGCATGATGTATGTGATGTTTCTTTACAGGAAAGCATGTTATTTTCTTTATTTACAACTGTTCCAATGTGATTCTCCAAGGACAAGTCTGATGTGATTTTGGGTCGCAAATATTTTGCAGATTTGACGGAGGCTAGTGTGATTCTATGTATGGAAGAGAAAGGTTAATAAGTACAGGCATGAGAAAGACTAAGACAAAATGACGTCAACGTTTCTGCCTAAGGCCTTTTCTTCAAGACCGACACAGCAAAACAAAATAACAAAAATATAACATTTATAGTGTAACAATTACCACAATATCATCAGTAATGTCTTTACTAAGGGCTCTGACCCTGATTAGAACACCCATAGCAATGTAGTGATTTTTAATACATTTAGCTGTTTTCCTTACTTATGTGAGATTTAAATAAACATTACATGTGGATTTTTGTTACCACCAAAGTACTGACTTGTTTCAATATGTACATTTATATTCCCAGTCAAGGATGTTTTTGACTACTTCAGAGCTGTGGTAAAGAAAAATGAAAAGTCTGAAAGAGCTCTTGATTTGACCAAAGAAGCTGCAGAATTGAATCCAGCTAATTACTCAGTATGGTAAGAGAAAAGAGGATGCCCTTGTTTTTATTCTCTTTGTGTATAATCTTTGTAAAAGTGTCTCTAAATAATCATTTTTCAAAGTCCACAGTACGGTTTTAATTTTTTCCCATAATTTTAAATTCCTGTAAATTTCATTTTATATTTAATTTTTTTCCTTTATTTGTTATTGTATTAACAGGCATTACAGAAGAAGTGTGCTTCAAGAGTTGAACAAAGATCTTGTAGAAGAACTCAATTACATCTCTCAGGTCATAGAGGACAACCCAAAAAACTATCAAGTCTGGTTAGTAATATTTTATCATTTGCCACTTTCATTGCTCAACTTAAAGAAGAAAAAGAAACCTCATTTGCTGCTGATCTTAACACTGTTTGTTACCATGAAAAAAAAACCACTTCCACAAAATGTTAGCTGCAAGTCCAAATATTAGAGCTCCATGAGTTTAAAAAATCTGG
This sequence comes from Melibe leonina, assembly GCA_031471865.1. NCBI lineage: Eukaryota > Metazoa > Mollusca > Gastropoda > Nudibranchia > Dendronotidae > Melibe > Melibe leonina. The sequence goes on along the minus strand of JAUEKZ010000001.1, from coordinate 181,630 downwards.
CAATGTGTGAAGATATTTACTGTGTAGTAGAACACTTATATAAAGAACCATGCTGGTTGGTTAAAAAATGTTCTATCAGTATTCTGTTATAAGCAAAATCAATCAAATGTCTTTGACTATCTATTATACTTGATTTCAGTCTTTTTTAAAGACTTTATACACAATAATCTGTAGTTCGTACGAATGGAAAGGGGAGATATGCAAAAGAAAAGCAGGTAAGCCTTGTTTCTTGGTCACCCATTTTAGGGACCCTGTGTCAATACGTGGATTTAGGCCTAGGGCTGAAAGAGTTAGCAATCATTAATTGAATGCCATTGAATTTTTATATGCAGGCACTATTGATTCCCCACTTGATTTTGAATCAAGCAGATTTGTTTGGAGAAGAATAACTCTAAAATGTTAATTTTCTTCATATTTCATCTTTTAACAGGCATCACAGACGTGTTTTGGTTGAATGGCTGAAAGATCCATCAAGGGAGTTGAAATTTACAGAGAAAATTCTGAGAGATGATGCAAAAAATTATCATGCATGGCAACATAGGTACATTGATAAAAAGTATAGCATTATTTATTTTAACTCAAAGAAGTTCAAAACCACAAAACAAATTGACTTGTTAAATCCTCTTTGTCAAAATCTAGCTAAAATGCTAACGAATCTGAAAATACTTGTGAGAAATGGGTAAGCATACTTTAAAAAATCTTAGCTTCATAACTACTAAGGATAAGGCTATGAAACACTCAGGATGGTTTACCATAGTAACTGTGAAAGTACTGTATTAAAAAAATCAATATAAAATCCTGAAAGCAATTAATTTTATTTAAAGTCCTTGTGATTTATCAAAACTGTGCCCATTTCACAGTCTAGTTTGTCAGTTTATCATTTTGTTGTCAATCGTAACCAATGGTCATAAACATTGCATTTCCACTTGCTCTCTAGACTGAAACAAGAATATTAGAATTAAGTCAATTGGGCCAAACTATCATTCAGATCTTTGAATTTTACAATTGAAACAAAACATAGTCAATTTCAAAATATCATGAGTCTCTTGCAACAATGAAATGTCATAGTTTTTCATATTCGCTTTGTAAATGGTGTCCAGTCAAGGTTAAGGGTTAAGTGAATATCATCATTTCACCCATGTTATTCATATCCAGAGATCCTTTTTTTATGATTTGTGACCTCAAAAAATTAATTTCCATTTATCGTTAACTTGTTGTGTTGTTTTTGGATAAAAAAATTGGTGTTTTTTTTTGCTATAGTTATTACTTTTCCATTGATATCTTTATACTTTTATTCAATACAGATTAGCAAATTGTAGCTGCATGTATACTTTCTTTTTCTCTTAGTTTACCTTACGTGCAAAGAAAGTAAAATCAAGTTTTATTTGTTGCAACCTTCATGTTTCAGATTCTTAACACACATTTTTTATCATTATGTTAGTAATTTTAAGTCCTTGCCTTTAGGCCCATAAAGCCAGAGCCGATCCTGGTTTCAGGTAGTGTAAAACTGACAATGTATGTCACTCTGTGCACAGGACACTGATCAGTCACAGATTTTCTCTTCAATGTCAATGTGAACTGGTGTGTCAGTTCTCATTTAATACCTGCATAAATTAAAGTAGGGCCTACATATTTTGAGTAAATTTTCTTGCCCAAGGGAATATTCCAATGCCTGTATCCTATAGATTATGTGCGCTGTGCTGTTTGGCCTTCACACCTTCCATGTATTATGCAATGCCTTGATTTTTTTTCTTAATATTAAATTTAACTCCTATGATATAGGTTAGGGAGCAATTATCATTTTTTTAAATTTCTTCTGATACAGACAATGGTGTAATCAGCAGTTTTCACTGTGGGACAATGAGCTGGAATTTGTGGACAAACTTTTGAAAGAAGACTTGCGCAACAATTCTGCTTGGAACCAGAGACATTTTGTCATAAAAAATACAACAAATTACACAGATGAAGTGATAGACCGGGAATTGAAGTAAGTTGAAACACATTTTGTGGAAAAGTCCACACATTTTGTTGTTGCTGGGTACTGCTACTGTTTGTTTTATTTGGCATGATGTCAGGCACTAGTAACGACCAAGTTTACGACTGTGAAGTGATCTCCTTTTTTAATTAGCTATTCTCGTTCATTTCTAATTTTATTCAGATGTATCTCACTGAAGTTTTTACAGCGATATGATGAATTTAATAATTGAAAAAAAAGAAAAGAAATTCTTATCTATTTTTACACAACTTTTGATGACTTGATAAATCCAACTTTGGATAGAGGTTGAATAAGCAGGGGGATATAGCTTTTATTCTATGATATTGAAATTTTGTCTGAGGGGCCCAAATAGTCAGACATTATTTCACCAGGATTATTGTAATCAGGGGAAAGAGGAAGGGGTAGCATTCCTCTGCATGTTGGTATACATTTTTTTTCCTGTCTAAAATCACCCGTAGACCTGTAAATTTGCCATGTCTTCTCCAGTTTGTTTGTGTTTTTTTCTCCTTTGTTGAAACTGGATAAAGAGATGAACATCAAAACTTCATCAACGTGGTAGTTAGGGTTGGACAGCAAAGAAAGCAAAAGAGAATCATTTTGCTTTTGTTAATTAATCAGTCATTTGAAATGCTCTATTCAGAAGCTTGTGAACTATAGTCTGATACTAACAGGAGTTTCTTCTTTCTTTTTTTTTTAACCCAACACAAATAAATATTGCTGTATTTCAATCTTGCAAAATATTGTTGTAAAATCATTTCACTATCCCTCGTCTATAGGTACACCCAAAACTTCATTCAAAAGGCACCAAATAACGAAAGTGCCTGGAACTACATGAAAGGGTAAGCAAAAACTAAACATTCATCTGAAGCCTTTTTTGAGTTTCTGATTTTTATAATACGCTCTTGTTGTTATAAGTAATCACATGGGTGGTTGGTGGGCGCTACTTCTATTTCTTCTCTTTTAATTTTACCTATTACCCAGCATTATGGTATCTAAATACAGTGTCACTTGCTTTGTAGAAGGACTTTTGCACACAAAGGGTGGTAGATTATTATGGGTCTTTCTGGATCATAATGCATGATGTGGGTGGTGGCCATCATCTGTTTGTTTGTCCTTTTTTTCTTTATCATTGTAAGAGATAACATTATTTTCATTGTAAATTACCTCTTTTGTCACCCTTTTTGGGTGATGATATTTTTTTCTTCTGAAATGTCAGGGCAGGGTCAAAGTTTGGCGTTCTTTTTTTTAACACTTCACTGTCGCACTTTATAATAATGCGATACAGACATGTTCTGATAACTAGCTGTCCTCTCATAATTGTGAGTGCCTACCATAGTAACTAAAGGGGTCTATGAAATCTGTCAGCAAAACCCTTCGAAATCTTGGATGTTTTTTGTTTTCTTGAACTAGTCTAATGTATAGACTTCACTTTCTTATCATTTCAAGTTGTTTCTTTTTATCTTAAAAAGGTAATTAAAGGAACGAAACACAGTTTCTATTTGAGATTCATACATAGATTTCTAGTTTTTTCACTTACAGTTCTAAAAGTAATTTCCTCCCCCAATTTTTCATTTAACCCAATCTGTAGTCAATGCAAGTCCTTATTTAAAATTTTAGACAGTGATGTGGGGAAGTAAAAAATGAATTGATGATTTTAAGGCCCAAAAGTTCCAGAATTGTCCCATATTTCGACCATTGCCATTTATGTGACGCTAGGTACATTCTGTAGAAACTTCATGTGACAGTAAAGTATTAGCTAACCTATCATCTCATTTACCCAAGGGAACTTATATGACTATAGCAGTTGAAACAAGAAATAACAAACAAGAAATAATGTACTCAGCCCTTTGTGCTGCAACTTCAATTAAGAAAGTTCTTTGCAGAAAAGATGTCAGAAATTTTCGGAGGCAGTTTTGTCCGATAACCAGGAAAAGTAAGCAGGCCCCGAAGTGGATGAGTTAGTTACTGAATTAAGAAGGATTTAAAACATTAATTTTTTTTCTTCCTTTGATCGTTATGTAACCTGAAATCTTTTATTTTTAATCAGGGTCCTGCTTGATCATAAACTTGGTGATTTTCCACTTGTTCTTGACTTTTGTCAATCCCTCTACGCAAAAGACATCCGGTCACCATTCCTCATAGCTTGTATGGTAGATAATTTTGAAGAGAAGTTGGAAGAAGGGGTTGAAGTAGAGGAAAACTTGAGGAAAGCAACAGAGGTAAGAAAACATGAAATTTAAAGACAAAAAAGTAAATATTGAGGCAGACAAATACATCCCTTAGATTCCTCTATATGTCATTCATTTAGAGATGTATAACAATGGAAACAAGCTCTTTAATTCTTATTTGATAACATTTGCCATTTTGTGAATGTTATGATTTTGAATTTAAAAAAATGAAACAATGAATGCTAGATTCAGCGCACTTCTTTAAAAGCATATATCTGTTCTTAGACATCCTGCAAGTATGTTTATGCAGCATATAAGGCTTATCTGCTTGATCATTCTATAAGCATTAACACTGCTTGTGCGCATTATTGAAAAAACCCAAATTGTTTACACTTGATGTTGTTCAAAGTAATTAAGAAAATAATTGTTTCCTTGCATTTCTATATCTTGTTTATCCTAGCTGTGCATTGAATTGTCAGAAAGGTATGACGTTATTCGGCGGGAGTACTGGCAGTACGTGTCCCGTACTTTAGTCTCCAATTACAGCAAAGAATCATCAGGGGATTCATAGTATCAGACTTCATTTGCAGAAAGAGTAAGAAGATTATTATTATTATTTATGACATCTGACGTTTTGAATTATTTAAACATGATAAAATCTTTTTTTAATTTTTATTTTGGATAACGGCTTCAGTCACTCTATTTACACAAACTAACATATCTGGGGGCAATAAATCTAAGTTTAATTTACTGTGGGGTGCTGTCTATGAGTTTTACGCTATTTTTTTTGTTATTACTTACTAGTACTAGTATGGGCTGTGAATTTCTTTTCTGGTATGCGTATTTGCTATTAAAAATATTGTACAAATTTTCCCTTTTCAAAAGCACTTTAATAGTCTTATTTGATTTGATGTTGAAAACACATCTTAAACTTTTGACTTTAGAGGCCAAACCCTTCCTGGATTTTACTTCCATCTATGATGAAGGGTAGGGAGAAAACTCTTCCAAAAGACACCCTCCATGTTTTAAGATATAAACCGGTATCTCACTTATTTCTCATATCAATATGAAAATGCCACCATTATTTGATAAAAAGATCATGCTTTAATTTTATACCAAATATTTGCAAAATGATAGTGTTTTTTGAAAAGTTGAAATTAAAACTGCTTGACAAATTTTCAGTGCATTTTTGCCATATTTGTTTTCGCTTCCAATATGTTTTTTAAATCATGAGACCAGGAATGTCTACGAGTGGGCATTTTGTTAATGCAAAACTGTAAATAAACTGATGCCACTTAAAAGTTTGAGTTAATTAAAACTAAGTAGAAGAACAGCCCCACAACGTCAATAGGAATACCTTGATAAATTAGACAAGTTTGTACTTTGTTTCTACTAAAAAAGACCCTGTTTTGCTTGTAAATAAATTAATTTCAACAACATATAGCTCACTAGTCTGCTTGAAACTATGAGGATCATCTGCCATTGTAACTTGCTATGGTCAGGACTCTAAACAAAATCATTTTCAGATTTTAGTTCAACATCACTTTGATATTGTTAACTTGTTTCCTCATCGTATTTGCCATCAGAATCATGGTTTTTTGGCTGATATACTGGTGGAAAGAAAGTTGAACTAAATTTCACTCATGTGACAGTAAAAGTAATTTCACTTTGAAAAAAATTGTCTTGTTGGCTAATGTATCAATTTGAAATAGGTAAACAGTAAAAAAAGAAAATAGCTTTGTCTCTCTAGGATCAATATGAGCATTATATCAATATAACTGGCAAGCAGTGTAGCAATAAAGAAATTAAAATTTACTCTTGGCAGAAGACTAGCATGGATAGCGAGCGATGGTCCTACAATTACACACTATCGGGGGATTTTGGCCTCTAAGTAAGAGGTAATTAGCACTCTAGATTAGCTTAAAAAATTAGCTTGTAATATGACAAGATTCTTCAATTACATGCACAAACCAGTCTCTTGGCAATGTTGCTAAACCTTGAGGCTGGTAATATTGGCCATGTCTTTGAACATTGTTGAAAATTTTGCTGCAAGCGATATGTTTTAGACTACTTGCCATTTTTATCATAATATTCCACTCTATAAAAACTTATTCCTAAAACATTGGTTTGATTATTTTTTTGTTTCAGGTAAAACCTCAAGAAGTTCATGCCTAGACCTGATTTTGTATAACAGTTAATGAAACACGATGGTGGACAATCTGTGTATGGATGTGGGTGCATGTGGTTCAGAGTCTCTTTTGTAATTCTATTTGTGTCTATTATTAAAGGGCTCCATTATTAAATATCATTTCTTGAAAATGGAAATTTGATAAAGCATTCATTAGTTGTTTTGACAAAGCTCATACGCAAACACACTGCACATAAATCATGTCCGAGTAACCCCATTGTGTTTTCAACATCTACCTAAAATGTCTATCTTGACCTGTCAATTACATCAAAACTTTGTGCAATTTAAACTAAGTATTTATGCACCACAGTTGATGAAGACCTTTTCTTTCATTCTATTGAACAAAGTGGTAGATAAAAGGTATGTTTTTGACAGAATAGCATCTTTTAGTGATAAATAAATGGTGCTAGATTGTATTTTTTAGGAGTACAATTATTCTAGAGAGAGTAACAGTAAATAGAAATGAAATGCTTTCTGAATGATAACTTATGTAACAAATTAGGTGGGTTAAATTTTTTAAAGAATCTGAGTTGTCAAAGTTTTTTCTTATAAACAAAAGGAAGAGGATAAATGGGCAATCAGATGGCTCATAGATTATTTTGCCTGCCCTGAAATGATATATTGGCTATTTATGACTGTTTCATTATTTTTATGTGAAATTATGTATGGCTACCACAATTTTCATTTGACAAAGCCTCTATTCACGAATGTTAAAGATTATTCTGTAAAC
>JAUEKZ010000001.1:37356-47379 GCA_031471865.1 Melibe leonina | reverse complement strand
GTTTATACCTTAGTTTATCATGATTTTCTGTTGACCTGAACTTTGAAATTAGGAGTCTATGATCTGTAGATGTTTTTTTACTGTAACCTATATAGACGCAAAATTATGTGCGTAAGTGCGTCAGTGTGTGCGATGCCTTCACGATTCACAAATCACAGCCAAAACTATTGCTCGAGTTCAGAGCAATGACGCGTCATTCAACACCTAGGCGAAATCTAGTTTCGTTCAACACCCATTACTCGGGAGGATACAGTACGGGGATCTACCATAGAGCTAATAATAGACTAGTTTACACACACAAAATCAAGGGAGCTAACTTACACATTTCCACTTCCATTGTGAATTGACTTTCCGGTGTTATAGTATAAAAAGAGAGGGTATAAAAACTGACTTCAACCGTCTAAACTGTAAAAAGCCAGTTTATGAGTCATAGAGGTTTCTTTGTAATATTTCACATTTCCATTCAGATATAGAAAAGATAGAGAGTAAACAAAATTTTATGATTCAATAAGCCTTCTAAAATTCTAATTGGATTTATTCTAAAAACTTATACTTTTGTGTATATAGTCGGAAGGCTGTAAAAAAAATACCCCAACAGCACTAAATCAAGTTCTTAAACTCTACAAGCACCACATAGAAACAGCCAATATTACGCCATAACAACAAACAATAATCTCTCATCAAATACAGTCACTGCAAGACCTTACGGAACTAACAGAACTCGCACAGGATAGACGGACATGGAAGAAGATTACACTCAACATTCTACGAACAATAAATGATGCACTGTTCATGGCAAGCGCCCATGCGACTGCGACGCCATTATCTTATCTTGTAAAAAAAATGTATGATTATGATATCAGGATGTCTTTTGTCTTAATTTATAAGACAGTGCATTTATACAACGAAATTGGTGTTGAAAAGTAGTGGTATTCATTTTGTATACGCACCGTCGTTTCCTTTACTTGCGTATCCCATACTTCCTAGTCCTGAAGTCACGTGATATTTGTCCTTCGTTCCTCTTGCCGGGTCGACATCATGCATGCGATGAGTCGAGCATATTTGGGTCTTGCAAGAGCAAGTAAAATTGCTCTTGCATCGCCTGTTTCTCAACAGACTGCTTTGAAATGCATGCCAGCTTCATTTGTCGGACGTGAGTAACCAAACTTTTGGTAACATCATTGATATTTTATGTTATGTCTTGTCGACTCTCTACACCATCTAGTCTAGTCACTGGCGGATGTCTTGGTCTTGTCTCGTTTCTGACCTCTCTCGAGCAGTACCAACTTTTATAACCAATACAATTGATATCGTTGTGGTTCAACCATGTGTGCATGTTTTTGACAATCACTATGTATGTTGCATATGGAAAGTGCAGTCTCAAGTTTTTCACCATAATTTGACTCTGTTATGTTAGACTAGTTGTTAGGGGGGGGGGGACAGTTGGAGGTCAAATAAACTTTGCCTGGCTCAGTTTGCTGTTAGGTATCTAGATTGTGGTGCTCATTGTCTTTTGTTTTTCAATGCAATCCCCATAAGTCAATTTACAGGGAATTATTGTGTTCCCTGAACGGCTGGACAAATAAATTGGATTCTATACTTGCCCTTCAGTTTCATCTTAGACATTTGCTTAGTCTAATTTTTGTTGTTGAGTTTAAGATGCAGAGAGGGATCAAACCCTTGGTTTTGTTTTCAAGTCTAGATAACTTACATTCAGTATGAAGGCTATGGTTATTTTGAAAATTACACCACTCCTACTCAAAGTGATCCTGATGGACAGGCTGTAAAATCTGCCATTACCTGACCATTTTTTCACCATTACCTTGCCACTATAAGCGGCCACAATGCTCCTTGTGCTTTCTGCAGATTGTCTTATTTGATATAACCTGACATCTCTTTCAATACGTAATACTGCTTTTAATTTCTAATCTATTATCAAGATACAGGTCTAGTTTTTTTACCCTTGAAATAGCTTCTCATGGCATTTGCCAAAATGAGGGTCACACAATGTCAACATATTTGGTTGAGTATCATTTAGTCTAGGAATGTTCATTGAATATTTTCACAATTTGTGCCTCTTCTCATGTGACCGCTAGAGTATTCTTAGCAATTCATGTGGTTATATATATTGTTTTACAGATCGTCACTATGCCAAAGAGGCAGCTCAACCAAAGGTCACCCCTGGCCGTGTTGTTGCTGTCATTGGTGCTGTGGTGGATGTACAATTTGATGGAAATTTACCATCCATTCTCAATGCCCTGGAAGTGGAAGGCAGATCTCCAAAGCTTATTCTTGAGGTCGCTTCTCATTTAGGTAATATTGGCTTAAGTTTAGCTTAAAAGTTTCCCGTGAAAAATTCTGTCAAAGATTAATTTGCTAGATTGTAGATTACTGTATTCTTAACCACAGTGGAGTCTGATGTTACCCCAATTGTGCAAAATCCTGAAAATTCATGTGTTCTAATACCATTTAAATCCGATTTCAGTGAACTTGCATGTCTAAAGCCTGAATTTCAAGCCTTTGGCATATGTCATTTCACTGAAATCTGAATTATTTGGTATAATAACAGGCAAATCTTGAAAATTTGTATGTCCTTCGCACTGAAAAGTTGTGCGCAAACAATTTATTTTCCTGAATGGTTTCTCCTCTTATTAAAATCTACATTGTTTTTGTAACTATGCCCTCATCTTTTAGGAGAAAACACTGTCAGAACTATTGCTATGGATGGTACTGAGGGTCTTGTTCGTGGTGAACCCTGTGTTGACATTGGCAGCCCAATCAGAATCCCAGTGGGACCTAAGACACTGGGCAGAATCATCAATGTCATTGGAGAGCCTATTGATGAAAGAGGACCTATTGATACTGAACAGTATGTAATGTCTTTTCTTGATATTTGTCAGTACTATTCTTGTCATTATAATTTTTCTTTTTGGGGAAAAGCAGACCTGCCACTTGTACAGAATAAATCATGATTATACAATTTTTATAAAGATTAACCCGGAGTACTGGTTTTTCAGATCGTCCTTGCCATCAACCTTGATGGTAAGACTACAATAACATATTGGCAACAAAGAACAACATACCTAATTGAATATTTAGAAGAGACTGAATTAGAATTTTCATATGTAATTTCTAGCATCATAAAGCAAATTAAGAGGTATTTGCAATAAGACTTGTTTTGGCGAGTGCATGGGTGCCAGATTTTCTGATTTTTCAAGGTTTCCTGAACAAGAAAGCAATCGGTTATCCTGAATGCATTGGCAAAATTTTACTTGTCAGATTTCAGGATTGGTATGTAGTTTTACCAAAGCGATTGTGTATATGTGGGCCTATTGTAAAAGCGTGTTCGTAGTTTTAAGCAGTGTTTTACACTTTTTAAAAGTGAAAAAAAATGGAACTTTTCAGGATTGGCAATATATTGCCAGTCAGATTTCAGGAATGGTGTAGGTTGACAATTGGCACCCATGCGAGTATCTGCACTGAGTTCAACTTTTTTCTTCACTTAAAATATATTTAGATTTCATCCAAATATGCCTATCCATGTTGCTGTGATGATAAACAAGCTTAAACCCAGCTCTCTTAGTCCTTGAAGGACTTTGACGATTTATTTGTCTGAGCAACTTTTGTGATAGATAATTTTTTCAAGTATTTTCACTTGTTTGTCACTATTGATCACACAGCTCAAGTTGATACTATGCTGACTTTGTATGAAAGCTGCATATCTGTTGTAGGTGGGGATAGAATTTAAGATGCAAAAAAATCCTTGATTCTGAGCTGGAATTGTCTTTTTATTTATTCATCTAATCTTTTTTTTTACATGGAACTGTCCCTTTTTGTCTGCTCCCCCTTTACATCTATTTCAATCCTTCTGTTTGAGTAGCCTAGAAAGGAATGCAATGGATCACAACCCTTAGTTAATTGCTGGGCATTTTAAGATGATTAAGCGGATATTTGACACAGGTACCTGACAACAGGGTCACTTGCTATGTAGGGCTTAAAGTACCTTTGTCATCAAAATCCTGGATGGGTTGTGGACATCATCCGTTTGTCCTATCCTTTGTGATCAGTGACCAATCTGTAATTTTTTCCCTTGTAAATCATCTGTGAAATGTCCGAGGTCTGCTCTTTTAACTAGCCTTAATCTTGGTCACAGATATATCTTTGTAGATGAGGGTCCCTAAAACTCTTAACATACGAACAAGAAAACTGTTTGATTTGACTTTTTTTTTTCTTGTCAATAAATTATTGGCAAATGTCAAATAATGCTATTTGTGAAGCGCATAAGGATGAAACTTTTCTCAGCTCACTTTGAGTCCATTGTGACATTGAAAAGCAATCTTTCTGAATGTCATTCACTTTAAAAAGAATTAAAAAAGAATTATTCTTCTATGAAATAATTTGAACCACTCTGGCACATGTACAAGATTTTCTCCCTATGATGTTTTTGTGCCAACTTAATCATGAGATACAACAGGTTCTGTTTTAAAGTTTTTTTAATATATTTTTTTCTTACAATTTTTGAAGTTTTTAAAAACTAGACTTGGTCAAAATACTTATTTACTAAGTTGCTGTGATGATAAACTAGCTTAAACCCAGCTCTCTTAGTTCTAGCAGGACTTTGACGATTTTTCTGTCTGAGCAACTTAGAAGCAGCGATAGCAGACCTCCCACTTATACAGAATAAATCGATATATATATATTTCCTCTTAAGTACCTATTTTTCACAAAGACAGCCAGTCATCCACCTTGATGAATGATAAGATTAATAACATACAGCCAGGGAACAAAGGACAAAGTATAAAACTAAATGAAATAGCAAGAAAAACTTAATTAAAACTTTAATTTTCAAATTACTGTAACATCTGGCATCAAAAAAAGAAGCAAAAACCAAGGGATCAATAAATATAAAAGATGTATTTTCTAACTTTACTTACTCTCAGTAGTCAAGTATTTGATTCTTATCTCGAATAATTTTGTGGGGTCCATTCACTCAAGTATTATCAAGGAAATTTTAATGTGATTATTTTAAGTCTTAAGACCCAGTACACTTGATATTAATATTCATGAGGGAGATACAGCAATTGCTATCGTACCCTTTGTTTACATGCTACTTGAAGCACTCTTTGCATATCAAGATTATTTGGATATGAGGGTCTTAACTCATAACATTGTAATTGTTTTCAAAATTTCAGCTACTCTGCCATTCACCAAGAGGCCCCTGAATTCGCTGACATGAGTGTCGACCAAGAAATCCTGGAAACTGGAATCAAGGTTGTTGATCTTCTTGCCCCATATGCCAAGGGTGGGAAAATTGGTGGGTCTATGTTTTAAATGGACAAAATTTGGTCTTTTTGTATTGTCTTCGTATATAGAAATAAATTGTCTTGTGCATCAATCTTTTGAAATGATAGTATAGCCCCTTGCTGTACAGTGCAAAATTAGACTGCTCGCATCCAGATGACTCAACTAGTCGATAGGCTTTGTCATAATACTTTAGACAAGTCTTGACGTGTTTCTATTAAAATTCACCATGTTTTTCTTGTAAAAAACCTATTTCAACATCATAAAGCTTGCTCATTCACTTGAAACTGTCAGGACTCAAAATACGGGTATTTTATGGTCTAGACTATCGCCATCAGGTTAGATATTGCTTTGATATTTTAGACTCATCAAATTTACAATAAAATATTTTCCAGATTATTGCTGAGTTGAAGAAATTTGAAGTGACAGTTACCTTCACATCTCCTAATGTATTGATTCGTAATTGGTAAAAATTAAAAGATACTGTAGACTGCATACTGAACTGCATCATTGGATACAGAGCGGTAGATTAATTCCTTAGCAATATAAAATGTTAAATGAAGTGAGTCATATTAAAAGTACAGCTGGCAATGTTGTCATGGATACTGTCTGGTGATGTAGGGGGATACAGGCCCATAAGGATTGTTTTTTATCATTCAAAGCATTTTACTATTTAAAAAAATTAATTTAAGGCTGGGTGGTTGAAATTTTGCTCAGTGACAATTTGAAATTTTCCATTGGCATTGCTAATACTAATATATGGGACATGGTTTATTTATTCCTGGAGGAACATTTGAGATTTTTTAAGTTAACTTTTAACCAAGAGCTTTTTGTTTTGTTTTAATTCTCAAGGGCTGTTTGGTGGTGCTGGTGTCGGCAAGACTGTCTTGATTATGGAGCTGATCAACAATGTTGCTAAAGCTCATGGTGGTTACTCAGTCTTTGCTGGTGTGGGAGAGAGGACTCGTGAGGGAAATGATCTTTACCATGAGATGATCACCTCTAAAGTCATCAGTTTGACTGATGATTCCTCAAAGGTAAAGTTATGGGATTGTTTTTTTTTAAATAAAGATGTCTTGAGAACTATTCTGTATGCTTTCCAAAAAAGGTCAAATTTGGATTTTTCTTGATACAATTCTGTGTTATGATGCCATTGTATGTCGAATCCTGGTACATGTTTTTTTGTCATGCATTAAGTTCTGGCATGTCTTTACTTTTTGCCAATATTCCTCTGCAGGTATCTCTTGTATATGGACAAATGAATGAGCCCCCAGGAGCCCGTGCTCGTGTTGCTCTGAGTGGATTGACTGTTGCTGAATTTTTCCGTGACCAGGAAGGACAGGATGTACTTCTGTTCATTGACAATATCTTCAGATTTACCCAGGCTGGATCAGAGGTACAGTATTTATCTGCTTATTGTTAGTATTGGAGGGGGGGCTGAAGATTGTCAAGCAGTTTTTATTTGAATCGATTTGTTACTCATTTAAGTCATTGGAATCTCACAATAAATCGCTTTTTCAGGTGTCTGCTTTGTTGGGACGTATCCCCTCAGCTGTGGGTTATCAGCCAACCTTGGCCACAGACATGGGTAGTATGCAGGAAAGAATTACAACCACCAATAAAGGATCTATTACATCTGTGCAGGTAAAAACTGAATTTTTAAAAATTGCAATTTGTATGGTTTCAACATTCATGAATCATGATTTTTGGTGCAATATTAGTTTTAAAACATAGGAAGAAGCAGACTTGTTGGTGGGTGGTTTGGATCTATTTTTCACAGGTTTACCAACTATGAACTAACTAATCTGGTTCTTGTGTGAATTGTTAGCTCTTGACATTAAAGAAAATCTTTTTCATAAAAAGTCTGTCTGGACATTAGTGTCCCTCGTTTGGTTTAAGAGGCTTAAATGAAGACTTAGTGTTAGTCAGTCATGCACTAACCCACAAGCTCAAGAGACTATGTATCTTTAGGCTAATTGAAGGTTTATTTCATATTCAAAGGATCACCTCAACTTAGTGTGTCTATGTGGGTGTTTTTTTGTCGCTCCTTCTGTTTCTTCTCATGGCGGAACTTTTATGTATCAGTTGGCTCATTCTGTCCTAACAGTTTATGTACATCCCCTGTGTTTAACATTATGGTACCTGAGTACTAAGGGCGAAAAGGGAAAGGAGTTAAAAAATTTCTTGAATATCTTTTCTCCAAGGGTGAATGTCAAAAGACTCATTATTGCACTGGGACGGTTTATAAGGATTTTTTACACGTTTCTTGATAATCGATCTATCGCGATCTAGCAATAAAGATAAAGATACTGATCAACTTAAACATTTTCAGGCTATCTTCGTGCCCGCTGATGACTTGACTGATCCAGCCCCTGCTACAACTTTTGCCCATCTTGACGCCACCACTGTCTTGTCTCGTGGTATTGCTGAGTTGGGTATCTATCCAGCTGTGGATCCTTTGGATTCTAACTCCCGTATCTTGGACCCCAATGTTGTGGGAGATGAGCACTATTCAACTGCAAGAGCTGTCCAGAAGATTTTACAGGTGAGTTCTGAAATATTGTTGCAAAGGTAATCTCTATTAAACACTCTTAAGTTAGGGAACTGTTGACAAAATGATTACAATCTCTTCGTTCAACATTTATACATAAAGATGATTGCATTGATGACTCATTGTGGTTTCCTGATTTTTATGAGGGTTCCTTCCTTGGACTGAGCAGTCAAATTTTACTAACTTAACCACAATATATTGTTCTCTAGTTGCACCTTCTCCCTAGACCAAACAAAATAGAAAAAGATCTTGAACTTTCATCCAAGAACATAGTATTCTGTTTATTTTAGTTAGTGAAGTTTGAAAGCTGTAAAAGTTTAACTTTCTGAAAATGTCTGGAAAACCGAACATTGTGGGGTTCAGTTCAAAGCGCTATTCACTCACCTTGCATTTAGATTACCCTTTGTCTCGTCTTATTTTGCCCTTTATCAAGAATGGTGCTACTTATCAATTGAAGTAAAGAATTCTTTGACATGAAAGCAGCTTCATTTGAGCTTTGTATCCATCAGTATTTAATTTTAAAACCGTGGTATGGTTTTATACTAAACACACACGAAAGATTTGTGTTAAAGTGTGCCCTTATTGAACAACACAGGTCAATAAAGTTAAATGTTGAGATGTCCCTTGTTTTGTTGACTGTAGGCTGAAACCAAAGACATTTTACTAGAAAACTTTCATTTGCTTAAAACTTGGTAAGCACTCACTAAAGCTAAAAGTCACAGCATTTTTTCATTTTCTTTGTCACTTCATCTGTGGGGTTATTCTTAGTTTTTCTAGGGAGGGGGGGGGGCTGAAGATTTTCATAAGATTACTGTGATGAAAAAAAATGTGGTATACCCTATTTTTTATGAGGGTCCTTCCTTGGACGGATCAATCTTTTTTGTCATTTTGGTAATATAGCAATGCAAAATTTTGCCTATTTGTGTTAAACCCACTCCAGTTGACCGGGGTAAAAAAATAATTCCGGAGCCCTTACATTTCTGGGTAGATATTATGAAAACTGGCTGTCAATAAAAAAAGCTATATTTTCCTATGGTTATTGCACTTCTTGATGTCATGAATAGAATTGGTTGTGCCCAGTTTGTTCTCAGAAAAATCAAGTAATTTACCATACTGATTGATAAGGACAGGTCAGAGAATAAAATGACAAATCATTCCTTGTTTAAAAGTAGTTTTCATTATCTGATTATTTGTTACAAAATGGTGGCATCTGTTCTGGTAAATTCTTCGAATACCATTTTGATTCATCCAGGGGTATCAGCGTTGTCACTAGTAGATCTTTTTGTTGGTTGTCGCTTTTTTTTTTTTTTATGAAAACAGTTTGAATCATATTTTATATAGTTTAAACGATTTTAGCATCATAATATCATCTGTCAATGCCTGTTAAGTTTTTTGCTGCTTACTTTGTTCCTTGACTTTTAAAAATTTTTATTTTTATATCAGGATCACAAGTCTCTTCAGGATATCATTGCCATCTTGGGTATGGACGAGTTGTCTGAGGAAGACAAGTTGACTGTGGCTCGTGCTCGTAAGATCATGAGATTCCTGTCCCAGCCTTTCCAGGTGGCTGAAGTTTTCACTGGTCAGGAAGGCAAATACGTACCATTGGCCGAAACCATCAAGGGTTTCCAACAACTCATCAATGGTGTGTAATTTAAATGCTCTTCTAGTCCTTAGAATCAAGCATTGGTTTAAGATAGTCGATTTCAGCTTGAAAAGACAAGATTTATAACGGGTTGCAATTATGACAAATTTGTGGTTACCCGATTCTCAATGAGGGTCCTTCCTTGGACTGAGCAATCTTTTATGTTTTTAATACCAGTACCTCCTTGAATTTGATATACACTTTGTTCAAATTTTGATTGTGCCTTTTTAATGTTCATAAGGCACATAAAATACCAGTTGTCTATTATTTCATTTTTTTTTTAAGGGGTCACTTGGGGAATACTTGAATGATCCATTGGCGGAGAAATGTTATCTGCTGGATCATTAAATCTTCTACTTAGTTGCAGATAAATATGTCTTGGAGAGTGAAAAAGCATTTATTGGAAAGATGTAGTTTTGATAGGGCCTTAACACACAATTCATGATCACACCAAGACAGGATGAAAAAGAGAGAGCTGTGTCTACACAGATTGTGTGAAGATTTATAAAGGATTGCAATGATGACA